>PVJA010011306.1:0-55040 GCA_004027025.1 Myocastor coypus
TTTTTTTTTTTTGTCTTTTTGACACAGGGTCTCACTATGCAGTTCAGGCTGGCCTTGAGCTCATTTTTGTAGCCCAGGCTGGGCAATGATCCTCCTGCCTCAGCCTCCCAAGTGCTAGGATTGATTACAGGTGTGTGCCACCACACCCGACTCCCCCCACCCCCCAATGAACCGGGGATTGAATTCAGGCCCTTGTGATTGCCAGGCAAGTGCTTATTCTATTGAGCTATCGTCCCAGCTCCCCAAAAGACTTATTCTTAAGATCAGAGGGCACAACACCCACAGGAAAGCGGTAATTACTGAGAAAAACTTTGAGGAAGAATTCAGCGGCACCCGAGTGCCAGGGCTCTCAAGGCGTTGTAGGTCAGTACATTATGCAAAATAATGTTCAAGACTTTGGTTCCAATAAAACAAAGCGAGACTCCCTCCACATGGCCACGTGTGGTACTCCCAAGTGCCATAGCATGCTCTGGCATGGGACACCCGACTCTCACTGCTGCTCCCCAATACATGACAGCTTGGATTACCTCTGCCTTACAACAGTGACAGTAACTCGGACATAAGCATCCTTGAACCAGGCAGGCATGCTGGAGCCACGGACTTCAGGGCTGCTGGGACCAAAGGTGTATTTCCTGCTCCATCGTGGAGCAAGTGGCTCCTCCTAGGGCAGAGGTGGCAGAGCCGAGCCACTCGGGCCAACGCCAGCACACAAGAGCCCTCTGTCAGCATGCAAGCCAAAAAGTCATCCCAACAGCTGAGCGTCCGTAACACTGTTGTTACTACGAGAAAACCTCAGTGTCCAGGTTTAACTGCCATGTGGGCGCTTTGTGATAACTAGGTAGGTTTTCTTTTTTTTTTAAATTTTATTTATTTTATTTTTTTCTTGTTTCATAACCTTTGTTTATTCACTCATTTTAATGGCCGGCTCAGCCCGCCCCGAGGGCAGGGCTGGCACAGCATGTGGTGCCGGGGATCGAACCTCGGTCCCTGAAGCCGCCCAAGTTTTCCCAAGCAGGCGCTTTAGACCACTGAGCCATCCCGCCAGGCCCCATAGGTAGGTTTTCAATTGCAGTTTGCACACTCAGTCTTTCAAAGGTTGACTGTCACTGTCCTAGGGTGAGGCGAGATCCTAGCTTTTTCCACCCATGTGGCTGGCATGGGTTCTCCCCTTCCAGGGGTGAGCTTGGGGACAGTGCCAACCTCACTTGTACCTAGTCTGGAATGAAGGATGCCCAGCCTTGTCACTCTTATCCCTGCTGGGAAAACTTGTGATTGGGCCCTACACGCCTGTATAGCCATCTGGCAGGGGCCATCTTTCTTTGTGCAAGGAAAGGGACAACGTGGGAACACAGGGACATCTATGCTGCAATTGTCTTTTTCACATTCATTCATGAATGGCCAGCTCAGCAACTCGGCCTGATCATCCACGACAGTTCTTGCCCCTTTTTTTTAGTTTTCAGGAGTTCCTCGGGTACCCCAGACTCTCAGCCCTTGCTGGTTTTAGACACTGCATACCCTTTCTCCTGGCCGGCCTGGGCAATGCCCTTGTCCACTGTCTCCTGGGATCAACACATTTCGCTCACTTCTTTATTCTTGTCTATGTCTGTCAAATATGGCTTAAGTCCAAAGTGTACAGCAGCTGCTGTGAAATGGGAAGAAACCTCGAGAGGAAAGAGAAATCAGAATGGAGAGAAGGGAGAAAAGCAGGAAGGAAAGAGCAAAATGAAATAAAAACATAAATTACACTACTAATATTTTTTAGTTTTTTTGAAAAGAAAAGTTTGTGCTAATACTGTTTGGAGAATTAAATTCCAGTATCTTGTAGTCTGAGTAATTAATTAGAAGAAACAATATGCAATATATTAAACATTGTTACTCTTCTATTAACTATTTATTTATTTATTTATTTAGGTACTGGGGGGTTGAACTCAGGATCTTGCACTTGCCAGGCAGGCACTTATGCCACTGAGCTATCTCCCTGGCCCTCTCCTATTATAATATTTTGATTTTTTTTCTCTTTTAAAAAAGAAAGAGCCGGGCCTGGTGGCGCACGCCTGTAATCCCAGCACTCAGGACGCTGAGGCAGGAGGATTGGTGCGAGTTCGAGACCAGCCTGGGCTACCAAAGTGAGCTCAAGGCCAGCCTGAACTGCATAGCGAGACCCTGTCTCAAAAAAACAAAAAACAAAAAACAAGAAAAAAAGAAAGGAAATAAATAAATAAAGTGGCTTACTAATTTTCTAAACAAAAGGGGGGGGGTCCCCAGCGAGATGGCTCAGCAGTTTAAAGCGCCTGCTTAGGCAAGTTTAGGCAACTGTAGAGACTGAGGTTTGATCCCTGGCACCTCATGCTGCGTCAGCCCCACCCCCAGGGCAGGCTGAGTTGGCCATAAATAAATAAATAAATAAATAAATAAATAAATAAATAATAAAAGAAAGGAAATGTCACTTTAAAAAAAAGAATTTATTTTATTTTACTTTATTTTATTTTCTTGTTTCAGAACTTTTGCTTGTTTATTTATTTATTTTTATGGCTGGCTCAGCCTGCCCTCAGGGCAGGGCTGGTGCAGCATGTGGTGCCAGGGATCGAACCACTGTCCCTGCAGCTGCCTAAGCTTTCCTAAGCAGGCACTTTAGACCACTGAGCCATCCTGCCTGGAAATGTCACTTTCAAGGATTGAAAAATAATAAAATATGGCTCAAGAAGTCCTTTCCTGGGGCAACTCACTCGGGGCCCCCCTTCTGTTCCTCTCTTGGACAGAAGCTTTCTTTCTCAATAAATATTCTATTATAAACCTCTGTCTCGTTCCTCTGTCTCATTCTTCAGTTTTAGAGAAGATGAACTCATCCAAGTGGTTTTCAGGTTAAAAGATCAGTTTTTCTTCCTGCATCAATTGGAGGTCATCCACCGAGATCACTGGACAGAGATATGGGAATCTCACAGACAAAGTCACTTATGTGCATCATTAAACACTGGAAGACATTTGATCCATATATGCTGAGAAAAAGCTGTTTAATATTTTTCTGCACACGTGCATGGCCTTCATATCCACTAGAGCCAAAATGCAGTACAGAGACTCAAATCTATATGTCTACCCAAGATAAAGTGCCTGGTGTCTATTGAGGGCCTTTACATAGGACCTCTGGAGAATTCACACTTCACAACTACGACCCCTTTCAGCCTGAAGGAGCCAGAGTAGTCACAGCAGTTCGGGTTACTTTTTCAGAGGGGAGAATGTTACAGGATAGGCCAGGCCCTCTAGAATATCGCAAGCAACTTGACTATGCAGCTTTGCAAGGGACAAGCACCTGTGGGCCAGACCTTGAAACAAAAGAGTAAAGAAATGCAGCTGCCCACTCACTAAGTTAAGTATCAGGGACTGATATTCTAAATGAGTATCAGTTGCCCTGAAAGAGCCTGAGGAGCCAGAAACTCAGCCCTCAACAGAAGGAACCCTTATTCCGTATTCATGCCCGCTTGCTACGTGACTTGCTTCCCAATTTGCTCCTGATTTAATCAATTTTACCTGAAGGTCGACCATGACTTTGTCCCACCTCATGACCACCTAAGCAAGTTCCCCTAGTTTCACCTTAGGTCTGCCTTATCACATGGTTTTGCCCTATAAGACCCCCCAAAAAAGACAATTTTGTGGGCAACCCACTCGAGCCCCCCTTCTGTTTCCCTCTTGGACAGAAGCTTTCTTTCCCAATATTCTAATCTAAAAAAAAAAAAGTCCTTTCCTCCGCAGGTCACAGCAATGTTTGGCTCCACTCCCTGCCCCCTTTTTTTGTCTTTTTGCGACATGGTCTCGCTGTGCAGTTCAGGCTGGCATTGAACTCACTTTTGTAGCCCACACTGGTCTTGAACTCACACTGATCCTCCTGTCTCAGCCCCCCAAGTGCTGGGATTACAGGCATGCACCACCACGCCTGGCTCTGAGTGGCTTTATCTAGCACAGTTTGGAGGAAAAGCATGCAGGACTTCTCTCAGACAATGGTGGCAAGATGGCCAGAGTCGTGCCAAGCTGAATTCACACAATATAATTCAGGCGATCCTCTACTCTTCCTTCTTGGGGTTTTCCTAGCAATTCACGGCTTCTTCCTAGCAATTCACAGCTTGTATTCGTGTGTGTGTGTGTGTGTGTGTGTGTGTGCGTGCGTGCGTGCGTGCGTGCGTGCGTGCGTGCGTGCGTGCGTGCGTGCGTGCGTGTGTGTGTGTGTGTGTGTGTGTGTTTAAAATTCTATTGGAGCTGGGCGTGGCAGCTCATGCCTGTAATCCCAGCACTTGGGAGGCTGAGGCAGGAGGATCAGTGTGAGTTCGAGACCAGCTTGAGCTACAAAAGTGAGCTCAAGGCCAGCTTGAACTGCATAGTGAGACCCTGGGGTTTTTGTTGTTGTTGTTCCCTTCAATCACTTTATTTACAAAAGCTTTGTTTCCATTTTTTCTTGTCTCTTTTTTCTTCCTCTCCCCCTCTTTGGTTCCCCTTCCCAGCTGGGCATTTTCTTCCTATTTCATAACCACGTTCTCACACCTATCTACACTTTTGGTTTCTGACACCAGAGAATCAATGCCGTATTTATCCGTGTATCCAATTTACTTCGCTGAAGGGTGCCGTCTTGAGGTGCTTCATGGCTCGTCTCCCTTATTTTTGGTACTGGGAAATTGAACTCAGGACCTCCCACTCGCCAGGCAGGCGCTAATTCTCCTGAGCTATATCCCTGGCCCCATGGCTTGTATTTTTCTACATAAAGGGGAATGAATCACCTTCTGGCCCCTCCCAAAGGTCAGACTCTCTGACTGGAAGCCAGGAGGGACAGCTGGCTGGGGAGGTGAGTGGCAGGTGGAGGGACCAGATCAAAACTCTGCTGGCCAGGGTGCGCACAGCAGTGATTCCATAGAGAACAGGGCAGAGGAGCCAGTTTGTGGTCAGTTGGTGAGGCAGAGGGACCTGTGCTGGGAGAACAGGCCTCCCAGGAAGGCCAGGAGGGGCAAGGCCTCTGGCTTAGGGTTAAAGGTAAACCTTTGGGCCTTGCCTTCTCAGGCCCAGACCCTTAGGAGCTTTGTGGCCCTCATGAGTCTGCTTTCTCACACACAAAAAATGGGGATTATACTGGTGCTTAATAAAAATGCCTCCAGACAGTTTCTGGTTCAGAGACTGGGCTCTGATGGGACAGTACAGATTTTAGCAAGAAGTCCAAATGACCAGGTGAGTTCTTAAGACAGGGGCTGGGCCATAATCCCAGCACTCAGAGGCTAAGGCTAGCGGATTGTGGAAAGTTGGAGGCCAGCCTGGCTACCTGGGAGACCATCTCCAGCAACAACGGAATGCAGGGCAGGACCTGACTGACAAGTGCCTGGCCTGAGGACCTGGGCATCTGGGCCTGCAGCCCAGGAAGAGTTGCTCACCCCCTCGAGAGCTCCAGGGCACATTCCTCCAGGGGCCCCACCCCCTTTTCCCTGTGAGGCAACTTCTGAGTGGATAAATGAGGGTACAGTGGTCTCAGGCACACAGTGAGCCCTGGCTGCTCACAGCAGCCTGTGACGAGGTTCCCGTAGCTGTGTAGGATGAGGATGGTTGGGGGGGGGGGGGACAGGGCTCAGGGTTCAGGAGAGAATCTGACAGACCATAGTGGAGGTTTTGGATGGCCAGAAGAGGAAGCCAAGAAGAGGGGTGCTGCCCACTCACTGCCCCCCACTTTATGGTGCTGGGTGGCACGCAGGGGCTCACGCAAACCCTCTGCTGGTGTATCACGCCCACCTGCTGTCCCCTCCTTACCTGCCAGCCTCAGCAGGGTTTGTGTTGCTGCTGGCCTCTCAGGAGATCAGGGGCTCTAGGGAATCAGGAGCAGCCAGGGAGCTGGTGGACATCCCCCTGCCACCTCATGTTGTCTTCTTCCCTCCTCATTTTCCTTCCCTCCTCTCCAGTCTTGACCTGGTGGGAGCAGGAAAGCACAGCCTTCCTGAGGCCGGGGAGTCAGGACGCATGGACAGGCAGCGGGCCCGTGCCCATCTCTCAGGCTCAGAAGGCCCCTGGGCAGGCTGCACTCATCAGGGCCCACCAATGGCGTCGTCTCCCACGCTATCCACCCACATGGTCCTGGCTTCCCATTTTTCATTCCTGCTCATGCAGTTGGGTGTGCTCGTGGGGCTTTGTGTTTGCAACTCTGGGAAGATAGCCCAGGGCCTTAAGAAAACAGAGCACGCCCAGCCCTGCCGTATGGGTGTTTATGGAACCCAAGACCCCCGTCCCACCCTTCCTGTTGTCAAGAGTGCCCTCCACCCTTGACCAAAACCTCCCTTGGTGGGCTGGGGAGATAGCTCTGTGGCACAAGTGCCTGCCTGGCAAGTATAAGGAAGGTCATGAGTTTGAACCCTGGTCCCATTAAAAACAAAAACAAAAACAGAAACACTCCCTTGGTCTGAGATGAACCAGCATTAGGAAACATTCATGGAAATTCTGGGGAAGGCAAGAAAGGAATAAGGGCCAGGAAGATAGCTCCATGGCACAGTGCCTGTCTGGCAAGTGCAAGGTCATGAGTTTGAACCCCGGGCTTAAAAAAACAAAAGAATTGCGGGCCAGCAGGATGGCTCAGGGGGCTAAAGCTTAGGCGGCTGCAGGGACTGCGGTTTGATCCCTGGCACCACATGCTGTGCCAGCCCCACCCTCACGGAAGGCTGAGCCAGCCAAAAAAAAAAAAAAAGGAAATAGTAATAATAATATTATTATTATATAATTAAATAATAATAATTATTATTTGGTACCAGGAATTAAAACTCAGGACCTCGCGCTTGCTAGGCAGGCGCTATGCCACTGAGCTATATATAGCCCCTGCCTAGAAAAATAAATTCTTACAAGCTAGCAGTGATATTCTTGTCATCAAAATAAATGCAGAAGGAAGTGGGAGAGGAAGTGGGGGACAGTTCTCCCCAGTGTGCTCCTGAACTGGCTGCAGCTGTCCTCAGCAGCAGGGGCCCCCAGCTGGGGACCCCAGGTGTCGCTGGAGCCCTTGGTGGAGGCTGGAGCCTCCTGAGGGTGTGAATCGCTGTTCAAGGAGAAATGAGCCTCTTCCACACAGAAGGGTCAAAACGACTGGCTTTATTCCATGGCTGCTGGCCACAGGAGGTGTGCCAACATTCAGAGGTGAATGGGCTGGGACCTCGCCCTGCCGACAGCGCAGATGACTTCCTCTGGGTCCCCGCTGCCCCACAGAATAGCTCCGGAGGTCAGGGACTGTGGCTGTAGAGGGTGCGCTCGCTCGCTTGCCCGAGGCAGGATTCCTGCACGCAGCCAGGACTTACTTTAAACTACCCAAGTCATCACATGGGGCTTTCCAGGACTTCCATCCAGTCTCCTCAGGCACTGTGTGTGAAAAACCTTCTCTTACTGCTTCTTCGCCACTCCTCAGGAGAATTCCATAGGGCTCAGGGCTGCCACCCCCAACTCCCAGGGCTAGGGTCGCAGGCTCTCTAGGCTGCCCACAAAGACATGCGCTCCAGCGTCAGTCCCTCAAGAGTTGTGGCTCTGCCAGCTCCTGAGCTTGTCCCTGCTCTCTGAGGTGGCTGAGTGACAGGGAGGAATACGGCAGGGCATCTTCGGCTGCTTGCTCACAGTAAGGCCCACAGGGAGGACTCGGCTTGGACTTTCAGCATTGTGGCCGAAGCAAGGTCTGAAGGCCAGGTCCTCAGGCCCTCACCTCTGGACCCCACAGTCTGGTCAAGGCTGAAAATCTGGGCCAGAAGTATTCCTGGTTCCTAACCCAAGGCTGGTGAGTGTCTCTCCTGGGAGACTTCACAGTGGGGCAAAACTGGGGCCTGAACCCAGGGCCTTTCCCCTGAGCTATATTCCCAGCACTTAACATTTTGAGGTGGAGTGTAAATTGCCCAGGCTGGGCTCAAACTTGTGATTATCCTGCCTTAGCCTCTCCAAGTGCTGAAATTATGCGCGCCCACCACCAACCTGGCACTGGGTGACATTTAATTTTTCAAAAACACTTCGGAAAAAGTTAGGTGTGATGGTGCCAGCCTATAACCTCAGCACTCAGGAGGGTGAGGTGAGTCAAAAGTTTGAGATCTGCTAAGTAACTTTGGTGACTTAGACTATCTCAAGGCCCTAAAGGCCCCAGGTTCAATTCCCAGTAAAATACAGGCACAAATAGACAAATGAAATAAAAGATGAAATACTGCTGGGAGGGGCCGCCCCTGGGTCATTCTTCTTCTCCAAGGACTCGGCTCCTGGACTGGCCTGGGCACTTCCTGGCTCTGACTCAGCATCCTCTCTCTCATCTGGATGACTCTTTGTTCTGGATAATGGCTCCATGGGGCCTGGGGACCTGGGAAGTATCTCCTGGGCCCACTGGGGACAGCAGTTCCAATGGAGCCAGCTTGGTGGTACTGGAGCCTGAGGTGGCCCGCCTGAATGTTCTGGAAACGCTGCCTGCCCATAGTGACCTGCATCTATTCAGTTTGTGAGCACAAACAGCTCTGGCCTAGTATTTAAAATAATTGAAAATAAACACACAAGTGTGTTGGGCCACCGGATGGATAGGAGGTCACCTCGGGCTGCAGGAGCACCTGAGTCTCAGTCCTAGGTTTGTGGTCTCTTCTCTATGGTGAACACTTCTGTGCCTGTACGCAGCAACCCTTGAGGTGCTGCCCTTGGTCACAGCCCCATGGCTACGGGGAGCAAGGCACTGAGGGTAACAGAGCCTGGCGCTCCCATCTGCTTCCCTTACTTGCTCGTCTCTCTCCCAGGCAGGTACCACTGCCAGCGACCCCGCCTTGTCCCACATTCTGATTACTTATAAAGGGTGCTACGTGTGTGAGCGTGTCCTGGGAAAGAGTCTTCCCCTCCTGGCCTCTGAGGTAGAGGCCGTGGCACAGGTGGTCACAAACAGAAGCTGGGACTCCAGCTTTCCACAGATACCCCAGCTGCAAAGAGACATTAGGGTAGAGGACACAAGGATGGGGGTGGCCAAGAACCATCAGCAGGTGAGGCTCAGGGACAGCAGGCTGTGGGGGGGCTTCCTGGAGGGGCTCCTGGCTCGCCACCACCGTGGGGAGGCCCCAGCCCGGGTGGTGGGCGGGTAGCACCACTCACCTGGGACAACGGCTTCTTCCCTCATGGGTGTGTGCGTCGGGTTATCAGGGCAGGGCACACAAATGAGGGTGTGACTGAGTGGGCTGTCTGGCTCAGGAAGTGACAGCACATTCTCTCAAGTTTCTTTTCTGTTTTTGGTAGTACTAGGGACTCAACTCAAAGTCTCTGTACTGAGCTACGTCCCCACCTCACTTTACTTTGCAACAGGATCTCACTAAGTATCCCAGTTGCCCAGGCTGGACTTGAACTTGCGATCCTCCTGCCTCAGCCTCGAGGGGAACTGGGATTACAGGCATGTACCACCATCCCTGGCTCCCCTCCCCACTTTTGAAGGTGATGCTTAAGAGAGTCTGGAAGGATTCAGGCTCAGGGTCGTGGAGCTGTGTCAGAGTGGTTTCTTCAGAAGAAGACAGGGCTCCCCGGTCTGCGTTGCTGGCTGCCTGCCCGGAACAACAGTCACCATTTTCAGCCACTAGGCATTGGCTGCGACCTGTGGTCAAACTCCTTTCTCTGGCATATTTCCCTCTGCGCTGGCCGTGTGATTTTGTCCCCTTCTTTCTGGCTTCACGCGCCACACTGGGCCTGGTTAGGTGTCCCTTCTGAAGTAGCTGTAACACAGGCAGCAGGGCCCCCTGCTGGCTCCAGGCTCCTGCTGCTTTCTTATCCAAAATCTGTGATGTTCCCAATGCTCCAGAGGTCAGTGTGTAGTGACTTGGGAGAGTCCTGGAAAGTTCCTGGGAAGAGAGGCCTGCGGTAAAGGAGAAGAGCGGGCCGGGGCTCCCTCAGGCAGTTCCTAAAAATGGCAGCCGATGAGCCAGGGTAACACGGGAGACTGAGAGAAAAGGACAAACTAAAAAACCCAAAAGCTGTGGCTTTAACTCACCTGCAAGCATCCACACGCTGGCTGGTCCCTCCTTTCTGTGGCTACTGCCTATTTCTAGATAGACCTGGGTCCCAGCTCACTACCAGGTACAGAAAAATGACTGAAGAAATACACTCTGTATTTCTTTTAAAAATTTTATTGAGCATAAAATGGACCATTCTCCTTTGTGTCAGGCGGTCAGATGCTCGCAGCTTCCTGTTTTCAGGGTTGGGATGGAACCCGGAGCCTCATGCATGCTAAGCACACTCCACCACTGAGCTGGTACCTGGCCCTAAGCTCTTATCCAACTCTCCTTCCACTGCTGGCCATGATCAGCTTGGGGAGGGTGATGGGGGCAAGGCCCAAAGGTATGGACTGAGCAGGTTAAGACTCTTACAGGGAGCTGCCAGGTGGCCTCAGATTGGGGCACGGAAGGGGGTCCCCAGGGGATGCTCGGCCTGGTGTCTGGGGTCCCTCCAAAGGACTCTGGCTTTTTGTGTGTGTACAGACTCTGCTTCCCTGCCTTCAGGGAAAATCTGAGTTCTTGGGAGGAAAACCTGGCTCTAGCTGCATGCATTTCTGGAGATGGAAAACTATGCATGCAGCAGGTTCCCGGGACACTGTAGACTACTAGTGGTTACAAACCGGGAGCTTTACAAAGAGAAAGTGCTCTCTGAGAACCTGAAGTCCTAACACGCTTAGGGGTAAGAGCTGGGCGATGCATGGCTGGCTGGTGGATTCGTGAGGCCTCTCTGGGGTCTTTGGCCCCCTAAAACTGGCAACAGGCAGTAGTGTGTGTTTCTGAAGGACGCAATGGTGTCCAGCTGGCCGGGACCAGGCAATAGCAGCAGGAGGCTGAGGGAGCCTGGTGTTCTTGCCACGTGAGGCCCTGGGAAGCACAAGACTATTGCTGTAGTCACTCTGGAAATTGCTGTCTTTTTCTGGGGTTAGTGGGGCAAAGAGGACAGAGGGGACGCTGCTAGGCTTGCAGCTGGGGACAACGGTGGAAGGGAAAAGGCCACACGGGCAGTGGAGGTCCTGTCTCCAGTTTGATGGTTATTGGGAGACACGGGTTGGAAGATGGAATGGAGAATGTGCCCTGAATACATGAGGAGACCGCCTTGATGGCCACTAGGATGGGGAGGCCCAAGCTGCGGTGGCTGCAGGACATTTGGGTTCCCAAGGGCAGATGGCAGCGTATAGACACAGTGAAGAATGAGACAGGGTCTTGGCGCCTTTGTAGTTGGATGAGTGAAGTTGAGGCACAGTGTGGTTCCAGGCAAGCCAAGGTCAACAGGGACCCCCACGCCCATCCCCACGTGGAGTGTCCGCAGCGCCCTCTCCTGGATGGGCCTAGCACTGCCGCCCACCCCTGGGCTGACCCGCGGACACACAAGTACTGACCCGTTTTATCGGTCAGTGGCTTGGCTGAGCTGTGTCCAGCTAGTCTCTGGCTGAACCACGAGAACGAGCAGTTTGGCATGTGGTGCTGGTTCCATGGTGCCTGCTAGCCTTGCAGCCCCAGACCTTGGTACGAGGAGAGAACATGGGGCTGGCGTTGCCGTTTGCCTTGGGCGCCTATGCTCCACTCTGGCTGGCCCTTAGGCCACACCAGGTCCGTGGTCCCAGCCTCCGTGGTCTCGGCAGCCTGAGGGGGCTTACGCCCCAGCTCGAGCACACCCACAGAGGGAGGTGGCACCCTGACACCACAACCAAGAGGAACATCCCGACAGGGAGAGTGCAAAGGAGCATCTCTGCCTCTCGGCTTGCCCCCGGCAGCCCTGCGATGCATCTCTGATGCGGAAGCCCAGTGCCACAGCAAGAGCAGGCTGGTGGGTGAGTGGCACGGGCGACAGTTCCCGGAGGGACCAGGAAAGCTGCGAACAAGGGTCCGCAGGGCCTCGAGCTGCTCCCTGACGTCAACCAGGTCAGTAACACTACAAAGAAGCTAATAAATAGGTGCATGTAACAAGCGTTCAGTCTCCCATCAGACTCTGCAGGGGACGTCACAGAGACCTCTTTGTCACTCCTACACGCAGGTGCCAGGTGATCAGTGTCTCTAGTAAGGGTACAAAAATGAAGTTGCTTCTTTTCAAGTATTAAAAAAATAAGTTAATTGCCAAAAAGGGCCCAAAGTGGCTGAGCATCTTGCCAAGTTCTCAGCTTCTTTTCAATGTGCAAACGCAGGAGGGACTCCCAGGCTGCTCGGAGCTCCTGCCCGAGGGAAGTGCTGAACCATGACAGTGCCCGTCAGCAGGGAGCTCGATGTGGGGCCTCCCCCAGCCCTCGAACCCAGTACTTTCCAGTGTCAAAATAGTTGTGAACTACAAGCAAAATGCAGCAGTCCACAGGCCTCAGGCTATGGCCAGTGAGAGCAGAGGCCTGGGGCTTTGGCCACTCGAGGGCCAGTGTGCGGGAGGGGTGGGATCCCCCCCAGGGTGGGATCCCCCCCACTCCTGCATTCTCCGAAGCTGCATACTGAATCCGGAGTCGGCCACTCTCAGCTTCCGCTGCAATGCTGGCTTGGGCCCTGCTGGGGGGCCTTGGCTCTCCTGTGGGTCTCTGGGACCTGCTCTGCAGGGTGTCTTTTTCCTTTCTTTGGTGGCGCTTCAGGAAGTGTGAAGACAACAGCTGCACTGCTCCGCGGAGTGCTCTCTGTGGCTGTGGTGGCTTCAAAGAGAGGGGACAGCTTCCTCCCTCACCAATTGTGCCAGCAAAAGGAAGGGGCACCAGGCCACAGCCTGAGGACTGTGCTGCTTCCCCATCTCAAGCGTGAATTCTCGTGGGCCTCGTCCCAGGAGGCGGAAGGTCATCTCCTCCGGTAAGCTCTGTAGCCTCGGGCTTCCCCACAGAAGCCGGCCCTGAATGTGGGCTCCCAGGCAGTGCCCATCTCCTTGGATGTTGGCCCCAACTCTGGGGGGTTGGGCGAGACTGGCAGGCAGATGCCAACACACAAGCCAGTGCACCCGCGAGAGCTCAGGACCAGTTCAGGCTGAAGCCCTTCGACAGCATGGCGGCTTCCAGGTCCTTGTCCTCCTCTTTTTCCCGGAGTCGCTGCTCCTCCAGCAGGGCCACCAGGGAGTCTCTCTGCTCTACCACCTCCAGCATCTCGTTCAGGATCTTCTTCTCCTCTGACAACTCGTCCTCCGTCTTCAGGTGATCTGGAAGAGCGGCCCAGGGCATGGGGCAGGCAGCCTGGGAGGTGGCAGCCGCCCAGCCCGCGGGTGGCCCACCTGTGCTTACCTTCTACTGCCATGCGCTCACGCAGCTCCTGCTGCAGTCGGCTCTGCCGGTCCTCCAGCTCGAGCTCCCGGGCACTGAGACAGGAGGGAGACAGCAACAGTGACTCCCACACTTCAGTGACTTCAGGCTTGAGCAGGCCTAGTGCTGCTGTCCCCGCTAAAGCCAGGGCCCCTAGCTTCAGGCTACTCACAAAATCATCAGCTCCGACTCGTAGCGCACCATAGCGTTTTTCTCTTGCACCAGCTTGAACCACTCCTGCATCAGCTTGGGGTCATCCTTCTTGCCCATGCCTGCCGAGAGAGACTGAGCGTCAGCCTGCAGGACCCGGCTCTGCCCGCCCAGACCAGAGGGAGCCATCACACTGGGGCAAATGTGCAAAGAGAGCCGAGCGAGATGCTGCCGGAACACTCCCAAGCCAGATCCAATGTTTGCCTACCGCCTTCGGGGAGCGGGCAGAGAAAGGCAGGCCCTGCCCGCTGCATCCCCAGGGTCTAATGGAGCACAGGCCTTCTATCTGCCCTGCTAGCCCTGCCCTCACCCCACAGTAACCCTGGCTGGTGGTCACTGTTCTTCCCCACAGTCTTGCTGACACCTTCCTGCTCGGTGGCTTTCTTCTGGTACGTTCCATGCTACTTTGCTGCCACCCCCCCTCCCTACATTTTTCGTTCATTTAATACTTATCTGGCACTTGCTATGTACTTTGAGAAAACCAGTCTGCTGAGCAGGGAAAAGGAAATGTAAACTGAATTTTCGCCCCCCCTATGCTGCTGGTCAAAACCAAGGCCTCTTCAGTGCTAAGTGCTAGGCGAGTGTTCTACCACCAAGCTGTATATTCAGCCTTAACAATTTGTTCTTTCAATTTACACTCATGTAACCCAGTTTCATCTCTGGGGTTGCTGCTATTAATAGCTTGTCATTGCTTAATATCTGCACCCGGAGATACCATCATTCCCCCACTGTGGTCCTAGGGATTGGACCTAGGGAAATCTGCCTCTGAATCACAGCCTCAGCCCCTTTTACTTTTAGACAGAGTCTTCCTAAATAGCCTAGGCTAGGCTTGAACTCCTGTTCCAGTCTCCACACAGCTGGGAATACAGATATGTGCTGCCTCATGGGCCTGGAAGAGAGATGCCACTTCTTAACATGTGCCTGCCAGGCTCCTGACAAACAAGCTAACAGGTCCTGCATGGCAGGTACAGAGCATTCTGGGTAGCAGGCACAGGGCATTCTGGGTAGCAATTGGCTTTCTCACCAGTGGACCCTGGAAGAGGAGGTGACTATGCCCTGTTCAGAAGCAGTGCTGGCACCTCCTGAGCAGGCACTCATGCCGGCCGCCCTGAACTGATACATGGTTGGCTGGGCCCTGAGTTTCCACCAGGAGTGGCCAGATCCATGCTTAACTCTAGTAGGAAGAGGAAGCACTTTGCAAGGAACAAACTAGCCCAGGAGGAACCAAAGCTCCTTCCTTGGAGCATGAAGATGCTTGGGGCAGTGCGTGGTCCTGGCTAAAAGACAGTCAGTGGCTCCTCAATATTTTTGGATTACAGACTGTTCTGGAGGATGAGATGAAAGGATTCTTCCTAGAAAAATGCTTATGTGAGGCCAGGTGTGGTGGCACACAACTGTAATCTCAGCGCTCGGGAAGCTGCCCCAGGACTGTTGTGAATTTGAGACCAGCCTGGGCTCCAAAGTGAGCTCAAAGCTAGCTTGAGCTGCACAGTGAGACCTTGTCTCCAAAAGACAAAAATAAATAAATAATACATAAAAATGCTTCTGTGTTTTATTTATTTATTTATGGCATAGGGATGGAACTCAGGGCTTTGTGCAACTTAGGGGAGCGCTGACCACTGGCTGCACCCCTAGCCCAGGATCAGAGAATTTTACAAAGAATTGGGCATGTTCATAAATTTCCTAAAGCCCAGCCTCAGGCCTTGGTTAGGAGGTGATGGGATGGATGACCTCTCCAAGTCCCTTCCACTTCCTGAGGCGCCCCGCCTGTTTCCTGAGGCGCCCCGCCTGTTGGCTTATGTCCTGGGGAGGGGCCTTCTGAGGCGGCAGTCCCTCACCCCAGCCTGTGCTTGGCCGCTCCACCCTCGTGCACAGCAGTCAGAGTCAAAGTTTCTGCGCTGCTGTCTGCGTGACATGTGGGACCTGAGCCTCACGTGGGTGTTTAGTTGGTGACCACATCTGGAGAGGCAGAGACATCTGGTGTGCACACAAGCAAGAGTTAGTGTCTGCACATGCAGCGCTGCTCCTAGGGGGTGTCCCACCCATGCCCTACTCTTGGGGACAGGGCCCAGTCTGCGGAGCCTGTCCTGTGCAGGAGTGCTTGCCTGTGCGTCTGGGGCCTGGGCTCTCCTCACCCAACCCAATAGACTTGGGTCCTGGCTCAGTTCCATGCATTCCTTCCGAGCATCTCTGCACAGTGTGCCCGCCCGCGTGGCCATGAGGATGGAGCCCGAGGCATGCAAGCCGCTCGGCGTCTCGCCCTCCTGCTCCCCCCACCCCCAGGTGTAGGACAGCCCCCCCTCCCCCATCTGAACGCCGCTCATGAACCATGGCGGTGCTCGGCCACAGAGAGGAGCAGGGATGTGGTGGGTGGGTGAGGTCAATGTGAGAGCCATGAGAACAGAGGAGGTTAGCGAGGGTTAGTCATGGCCACACGCCCCCCGGCCCCTTTCCACATGCCTTGTCAAAGACAATCTTATCACCACAACAGACTTCAAATCAGACAAACTTAAAAACAAAACAAAACAAAACACACTCAGCAAGACACGAGGTAGAAAAGTTTGCTTTCTGTGCTTGTGTTGATAAAGAACTTGGGGAGCTTGTGTAGACCAGTCTTTGTAAGGACAGTATTCCTTGACTCTGTCAGTATAAATCGCTGTCCCGGTGGGAGGCCCTCCCCCTGGGCCCCGGCCCCTCTGTCTGGTGGATTTGAGGCACACGGTCCCCAGCTGTGAGTGCAGGCCTCCACAAGGCAGGTCTGCAGCCTCTAGATGCCAGGCCTGGAGGCCTCTGCGGCCCTCTGTACCCAATACCCTTGAGACTGTCAAAGGGATACTGTGCCTTGTAAGAAACTGCCACATACTCGGAACATTCTGGAAAGGACTGTCATGTGTCAGAGAAGGAGCAACAAGTGGGCTTTGGCTCCTGTGGGACTAACGTGGCCACGACCCCGCCAAGGTGGTGAGGGTGCGGGGGACGAGGTTACGTTACCTTCCTGGACACAGCAAGAGCAGAAGGAGAGAGGTCTACGCCGTGGAGTCCCGCCACTGGGCTCAACTTCAAAAAGGACCAAACAAGGAAGAGGAGAGGAAGAAGTGGAGAAAGACAGAAAAAGAAAGAGGAAAAAAAGAAGGAGGTGGTGGAGGAGGAGGAGGAGGAGAAGGAGGAGGAATTTGGATGTGGAGAGGGACAGGGAGAAGGTGAAATAAAAAACAAGCAGAGGACAAAAAGCAGAAAAGGTGAGAAAGGAGCAACAGGAGGAAAAGCAAAAAATACAAGAAATGGAGCAGCAGAAACAGGGGGAAAAAAAGTCTCCAAATGAATCAAGTCCTTTTTTTTTTTTTTTTTTTTTTTAAAAAAAAAGCATGGGAACTGAGCAGACCAGGCTCTGGTAAGGACATGGGCAGATGGCAGAATGGGACAGTGGATTCCTCTGAAGACACACATGTTCCCATCATACCCCAGTGGCTTGGGTCAAATGGAGACACACCTCCCTCCTGCCCTTCCTGGGAGGGTGGTGAGGTCTGGGTGTTGGCGCACTGAGGCCTCAGCTGCTGGGCTTCCTCCTCAGAAACCCCCACGGCCCCCAGGTAGCCTGCCTACCTTGTGGAACAGACTGTACTATGAGGTCAGCATTGCTTCTAGGTGTGCAGGTGGTAATCTGGGGTCACCAACCAGACCTAAGTGAAACATTCTAAGATGTCATCCCAGACACCTGGGCCGGAGGATAAACTGTCTGGGGATGAGTCTGGAGACCGGGAGGTGCTGTCACCCTCAGCTGCGGTGCCCACGGACGGAACTCTGAGTCTGTGGAGGCAGCACCCTGGTCTAGAGCAGAGCCATCGGGCTCTGATGTGTGCGTTGCTTCTGATTCTGCCCCATGATTGTTTGGGGGAAACGCATATACACAGAGATTTCCAGCCAGTGTCACTCCCCCTCCCGTGTAAACAGCCGCCTCCTTTGTTCCTGGCCCTTCCGTCCCGGGGCGGGGGGGATCCAATGTCACAGCTGGGGATGCCGTCACACTGTAGATGGCAAGACCAAGCAGGGGCGAGCTCACAGGACACGCTGACAACTCACAATCGTGACGCTGGTCAAGTGCGGGTGGGACAACCAAGAGGAGACAGTGTATAGAGACACCTCTGGACCCTGGGGAGGCCCTATGGCCACTTGAGGAACAGGGAGAGGAGCTGAGCAAGGGACCATCACAGAACCAAGGAGCACACATGGGAGACAGTGGAGCCCAGGGAACAGCAGGCCAGAGCTGAGGGGGTGGCTCGCGACAGGACGGGGCTGGGTCAACAGCAGGCCGGACTGACAGGGCGCTGCTGCGGAGCCGCTGCACGGTGCAGGGGGCGAGGGCAGGTCTTCGGAGCCCTTCCCTGTCCCTGTAGCACCGTGTGCACAGCGAATTCGATCCTTGGTACGACTTGGAAACGAAGCCACTGCACGCGTGAAGTGCTCGTCAAAGCCAGGGTCCTCAGCCGACACGACTTTGGCTGCCTGAGGCATGGGCCCAGGGGACAGAGGCTTCTTTCCTGAAAAACTCGCCTGCCTTCCAGCTCGCCTCTCCTTGGCTTGCTTGGTGTCGCACTACAGTCTGCCCCGATACGACGACAATGAACAACCCCTGCCGCTTGGTGAGACGGACGCAACGTGTGATGGCCACCAGTAAGGGGCAGAGCCAGGGTCACAACCAGTGCTCATCCAAAACCAAGTAGAAGCCTGTGTGCGCGCTGGGTGTGCTGCCCACTTCTGAACACCATGAGACACAGCCTTTCCTTCCTTTTGTGCAGGCCACAGTCCTTGTCACCTGCCTGATACACAGCCCGCTTTCAGAGAGCCCAATACTGAGAAATTAGGAAGTAAAATGAGAAAGATAGCTATCAGGCAAAGTAAGGGTGTGTGAGAGAGAGAGATAGGGAGAGAGGGAAAGAGGGAGAGAGGGAGAGAGAGAGAGAGAGAGAGAGAGAGAGAGGCATTATCCTAACAGCAGACAAAAGAAGTGTGTGACGGACTGGAAGGAGGAGCCCTGTGACAGGTGGATAGGAAGGTGCCAAGGGCTTCTTCTCTCCCCGCTGAATGCTGAGAGGAGGGGCGGGCAGAAGTGCTCGCCTGGGAGTTCCACACCAGCCCAGTATCTGAAGGGCACATGGAGCCAGGCACAGGGCTCTGGCTTGGGTGATAACTTCTTTGCCTTTTATGGACATATGAAAAACAGACGATCTGGTCCACTAGTCCGAAGAGCAGAGATATCGTCAAGCTTGTCGCTAAGCCTAAAAATTTAAATTTAAGGGTAACGGTTCCTGCATCATCTTAATGGTACCTTGCTCATCACTTTCCAAAACGTGTCTTTAGTCTCCGCTCTTTTGTGCTCCCCGGATCTTGGCCCTGGGGAGGCTCTTTCCTGGAGCGCCCCTCTCCCTGGTCCCTGCCTGCCTTCCACTCCTGAACTCACTTGTCTATCCACAGCTGGCCATAAGCTAAGCCTCTTCCCGGGGCGGACTGCATCCTTTGGAGTGAGACCAGTGCTGGCCACTCGTGGTGGCAGCCACCTGGACGTCTGGGGGCAGTGATGCCTGTCACTCCGTTCTGAGAGCAGCAGAGCGTCACGTGGAGTGCTGTGCGCTTCATCATCCGCAGTGGGTGCAGAGGCGCAGACCAGGGTCTCCTCTGGCCCAGGGCCTAGGGCCCGCGCAGCACGGGCCTCTGTCTCTCAATGAATGGAGGCTCACAGGAGTGAAACTGAAGCAGAGCCCGAGCAAGCCCCAAGTCTCCCTCTTCCCCCATGAACTAAGCCTGCCTTCCCTAAAGCCTGCTGTGGTTGGAGAAGCACCCACTAGAGTGCCAGGCCAGGACGGGTGTGTGTGTGTGTGTGTGTGTGCCCAGCCCCTCCCCAGCAGGCTGTCAATGGGGCCCCCTCTGGACAGGGGGAGGGCAGGACCTGACTGCGTCTTCCTCCTAAACTGAGGGCGCTCTTCACATATTCTCCCTGCCTGTGCCTTGCCTAGACAACTCACTGCTGTCCTCACCTGGGGCTGCCAGGACCCACCCTGTGGTAGAAAGGCTGGTAGGGACAAGAGTCCCAGGGTGGTCGCTTTTTCTTTACTCATTCTTTCTCTTTCTCTCCTTATTTTCTTCCTGTATGTTCCTGCTTCCTCTATTCTGTTTTTTTTTTTTTTTTGAGATAGGCTCTTGCCATGTAGCCCAGGTTAGCCTTGAACCTGCAGCTATCCTCTCGCCTCAGCCTCCTAAGTGCTGACACCCTCTTCGTCTTTTACGGCCCTGAGCACGTTGGGCAAACACTGTAGTACTCAGCTATAACCTTGGCCCCTTAAGCGACTTTCTTTCTGTATCCCGGTCTTCCTGCTTCCTCATAAAGGAAGTGTCTAAGAGATTTCAGCCCAACGCTGTATGCTCCCTGTTCACCTTCCCAGCCAATGAACAAAACATTCTTAGCTGGCAAAAACAAACAACTAAGCCAACCCCCGAATCAGTGAGACAGAGACTCCTGTGAAAGAATGGGAGCCTCCCCTGAAGCGAGGGTTGAGAGGGCTCGGGCTTTCCTTACAGGCACTGAAGCCTGTCCTGGTCAAAACCAAGCCCCAGGCACAGCGTGAGCTGCGGGAAGTCGGCCTCAGCCCTCCCAGGTCACTCCTGTAGGTAACACCAAACCTTCTGACATCTGTGCTTGGCGCTAACATGAGAATAAGAAAAAAAAAAAAAAATACAGAAACCTTAGACAGGTCCTGGGTGTACTGCACGGCCTACCAGGGTAGATCTAAGAAATCCTGGGGAGCACCTCTGGGGTCAGGCACTCTGCCGGCCACCCATCAGCCCCAGTTGTATTTTCTCTTTTCTTGTCCTTGAGACAGGGTTTCACTATGCAGTTCAGGCTTGGCTCGAATCCACGGTGTAGCCCAGGCTAGCCTTGAACTTGCAGCAGTCCTCCTGCCTTGGCCTCCTGGGTGCTGGGATTACAGGAGTGCGCTGCCACACCCAGGCCTACTTTTCTTAAGAGCCAAAGTATGGTTGGAAGCAAAAGCTGAGGGCGGTTACAAAAGGAAAATGAGTCTCAGGGGCTCCTGGACAAAAGGGGACATCAGGCAGAATGGGCCCTGGTGTAAGCCTTATCTCTAACTAAGCTCCAGGTCCCTCTTATTCAAGGAGCCACTGCAACAGGGTTAGAGTGGGGTGACTGTCCAAGGCCTGCCAAGGGACCTCTTTTTTTTTTTTTTTTTTTTTTTTTTTTTTTTTTTGTCTTTTTGAGACAAGGTCTCACCATGCACTTCAGGCTGACCTTGAGCTCACTTTTTTAGCCCAGGCTGGTCTTGAACTCCACTGATCCTCCTGCCTCAGCCTCCCAAGTGCTGGGATTACAGGCGTGTGCCACCCAAGGGACGTCTTGATCCCAGAAGTCCCAGCCCTGAGAGTGGCTCTTCCATAACACTGTCCACAAGGACATTCAGAGGAAGACGGGGTTGTTGTAGCCAAGTCACTAGTTATAACTGTGTTTCCTGGGTACATAGAGTTCTAAGTCATAAGCTTATAAGCATTATCCAACATCATCTTTTTGGAAGCTAGACACCACCACATCAAATCCTTTTTTTAGGTAGGGTCTCCTTATGTAGTTCAAACTGGCCTTGACCTCATTATGTAGCCCAGGCTGGCCTCGAACTTGTGGCAATCCTCCTACCTCAGCCTCCCCAAGTACTTGGGATTATCAATGTGTGCTACCACCTGTGCCCAGAAAATCTTCCTTTCCAATACACTATGGCCAGTTCATCCCGAGGAATAATGCAGTCCTGGGCTTAGCTTAAACTGTTTTAACCCATCCTTTCCTATTATCCTTTTTTTTTTTTTTTTGCGGGACTGGGTTTCAGTCTCATGGCCTTGCATTTACCAGGCTGGCACTTGTGTCATGGAGCTATCTCCCCAGCCCCTACCATCCTTCATTCATTTTTTTAAGAACCAGGGATCGAACTCAGGACCTTGTGCTTGCCAGGAGGGCACCTATCCTGCTGAGCTGTCTCCCTGGCCCTTATTCTGCCCTCTTTGTGGTCTCTGAACAGCATGCCCCAAAGTGCCAGGGACAGGAAGGAGGCTCAGGTGCTATCCAGCTGCATTTCAAGGTTCCACGTCCCTGCTGCAGAATCCAGGCCTGCCCTGTGCATCCTCTGCTCCCGGGAGCGGATGCTACTCATTCATCTCCCAGTGCCACCATACAGTGCTAAGTGACCATCCGGGCACAATCAGCGCCTTTCTCCGAGGTTCCTGCTACAGATCCTGCAGATAGCTGTTTACTTCTCCTCTGAGATGCCAGGGCCTTCCCAGTCACTACCATGCTAGGAGGTGGAAAATTTCTTTCTTTTTTTCCAGTGCTAAGAGCAAAACCCAGGGCTTTGCATGCCAGGCAAGTGTTCTTCCATGGAGCTACACTCCCAGCCTGGCAGAATTTCCTGTTAGCATGGGTATAAGGAATGGGGCTCTCTTTGACCTTTTTTTTTTTTTTTTTAAATGTCAAAGTGTCATTACAGGGCCCGGCGGGATGGCTCAGTGGTCTAAAGTGCCTGCTTGGGAAAGCTTGGGCGGCTTCAGGGACCTCGGTTCGATTCCCGGCACCACATGCTGCGCCAGCCCTGCCCTCAGGGCAGGCTGAGCTGGCCATAAAAATGAGTGAATAAACAAACAAAGGTTCTGAAACAAGAAAAAAATAAATAAAGAAAATAAAAAATTCTTTCTTTCAATAAAAAATTCTTCAGCACCACTTGCTGCACCAGCCCTGCCCTCAGGGCAGGCTGAGCCAGCCAGAAAAAACAAAAAAATCTTAAAAAAAAAAAGCGTCACTATGTAGCCCAGGCTAGCCTTGAGTTCGCAGTGGTCCTCCTGCCTCAGCCTACTGAGTACTGGAATTAAGGCGTGTGTCACTGCATCTAGCTTCACTGACAATCATCTTGTCTGGCCTAGTCGTCTGATGTAAAAGGAAAGCGGCAAAATCTCCTTGACTAAGGCTATGCTCAATTATTTTCACTCTCAACTCAAGCACTGATGTACCTGGCCAGTGCTAAAGTCAGGCCTTGGCGAGAGGTGGAAGGCAGCAAGACGGAGACCGAGCCCAAACCCCAGGGCTGGGGTGAATGCGGCAGCCTAGGCCGGTGTGTGCAGGGCAGTGGAGTGGTGGCAACACTGTGGCGGTCAGGCTGAGGCCCAGCAGGCCCAGCCTACACACAGGGGACAGGGCTAGGTGGACACCTTGTGCCATGGAAGTTTGGGGCAGAATCAGTCTCTGGGCTGGGGTGGGGGAAGACAGATACAAAAAAAACCCAAGCCAGTGCACATAAGATTGGAGACTTCACACACACACACACACACACACACCACAAACACACACACAGACACACACACACAGACACACACACACACAGAAGAATGTTGGGGATTTTTGAGTATTTTAAAGTTCCTAAACAAAGGCAGAGCCAGGCTAACCCTCAGCCTGAGCAGACAAGCAGAAATCTACCAACATCGGCCAGGTGGGGCGGCACAGGCCTGGAATCTCAGCACCTGGGAGGCTGAGGCAAGAGGATCATTGTGAGTTTGAGGCCAGCCTGGACTACAAAGTGAGCTTGAGGCCAGCGTGAACTGCACAATGAAACCCTGTCTCAAAAAACAAAATAAGCCGGGCGTGGTGGCGCACGCCTGTAATCCCAGCACTCGGGAGGCTGAGGCAGGAGGATCGGTGCGAGTTCGAGACCAGCCTGGGCTACAAAAGTGAGCTCAAGGCCAGCCTGAACTGCATAACGAGACCCTGTCTCAAAAAGACAAAAAAAAAAAAAAAAAACAGTATCTACCAACAATATCAAATCCAGGGAAGCCAATGGACCGCGCAGACAGCTGCTGAGAAGGTCGGTAGGGGCAATGATCACACATTTTCCAGTCCTTCCTGCTACATTTTTCAGTCCTTCATTTTCCTTTTGAGGGTGGGGCTGGTGCAGCATGTGGTGCCGGGGATGGAACCACGGTTGCTAAGGTTGCCTAAGCTTGCCAAAGCAGGCGCTTTAGCCATCTCCCCAGCCCTTCATTTCCCTTTTGGATGGACCAGTCAAGAGGGGAGGATCCATCCAACTTCAGCTAGGAGTGTATATCTTTAATCTAAGTTTTCTAGAGGTCCTCAGTGATCTGCCTGTACTTCAGCAACAGACCGAGGGGGTCCTGGCTGTAGAAGAGGGGCACTGGCCCCCTGGGACCCTCCTTTCTGGCCCATGGGGCATTACATGCCCTTTAAATAGTTTCCTTTTAATTATAAGGCTCAGTTATTCGAGGAAGTGAAATCTTTACCCTTCATACTCTCTGGCTTAAACTTTGCTGTGGGAGCAGAACCCAGCGCCCCACACAGGCGGAGCTCCGCAGCTGAGGTACTGCTTAGCCCCTAGAGACAGAACCGCTCGCACCCCTGCCGGAGACACTGGAGTGGGGAAAAGCGCTCTGGGCTGGGCTGGGCTGGGTCCCCTGAGCAGGACGGGCAATTCCCGACATTCTGAGTGTGGCTTGGAGCTCTGCTGCCCACAAGTGAAAGAAGAACGAGGCTGTGACCTGAAACGGGGTTGAAGAGGGGCAGAGGAGCCACCAGGTTCCACATTTCAGGCAGGAAGGGATTTTCCCTCCTCCAATAGTGAACCGTATCAAGCATCCCAAGAAGGAAGCCTCAGCTGACTCTCAGCAGGGATCTGTGAGACCGCGGCATCCACGGCTCCCCGCTGCGGCCTGGCGACCCCTGCCCTGTGCCTGGAGGACGCACATAGCTCCCTTTGGAGCCATCTCTTGCAGGATTCATCAGTAGGGGAGCAACAGCTGCCCCCTCTGTGCTGAGCAGAACCCACAAGAACAATCACCACTGATATACGCCAGAGTGGCTGCCAGAAGCAGAAGTGGAGAGGCCTCGGTGAGAAGCCCCAGGTGGGGTCTGAGTGCGCGACGGGGCTGTTTTACCATTTTGCCTTCCTGCTTACTTCATTTGTACTCAGCAATCTCCTGGCATTCCAAAGCCAGAAAGTTGGAAGCTGGTGTCCAGGGCCAGGGAAGTGAAAACATTTTTCTGCTTGAGCAGTGGGGTACAGAACACAAGACGAGACACATGTGGATGGGTGGGGTGGCCACAGCCAGAGCTGGAAGTCGGGGGTCAGCGTATGTGTGCAAAGCAATGAGTTCTGGATGGCTCCTTCTGCCGAGGCTCTAAACTTTGCACATACTGAAGACCACTTAGACAGGACATCCAGACTCCCCGGGAGATGTTAGCGGGAGGTAGAGGAGTCAGGGCATTAGGTGGGTGGGGGAGTCACTGGGTGGAAGCACCAGCCCTTTTTCAGTCAATGGCCTTGAGGGTGGAATCGGGGTGCAGACAGTGCAAAGCGCACCCTCCCATCCACCCAAAGAGCCACAGGTCCCTGAGAGATACGGGTTCTCTATGGCTATGGCAATGTCCTAGAGTAGGAATCAGAATGATTGGTTTGGTGGCTTTTGGGGTGGGTCTGGGGTGCTGGGAACCTTACTTGGGCTAAGCAAGCCCTGCACCACTGAGCTGTATCCTTAGCTGGTTTTTTGTTGTTTTTGTATTTTAGGGAAGGGTCTACAGGGTGTTCAGTGTCTCACTACTAGATCCAACTCATAGGGATCTGCCTGTTTACAGACTTCCAAGAGCTGGGATTACAGGTCCGCATCACTATGCCCAGTCTCTATGTGTCCTAGGGGCAGGGCCAGCACAGCAGGCCTGGGGATTGAACCCCCTGCCCCTGCCTGTAGGCACTTTAATTTGCTGAGGCATTTAGCTGGCCCTTGGTTTTTAAATCAATGGACCCTCTCAAAAGGGGTCAGGGTAAAAACATGAAAGAATTCTTCATCAGCACTTTTGTTTTCAAACCATTTTAAACATGGAACCTTCAAGGGGAGGAACAGGTGAGCTTGGCGGATCCAGGACAAGGAGCCCTCCCATTAGCTGCTCGGCATTCCTCTTGCTACATGGCAGTTTTCGGGAAGAAAATTGCCCAAGGTCTAGAGACAAGACACAGGGGCAGGTTACTCAGCCAACCAGGGCAAATGCTTGCTGTGGAAGACAGCAAACACACGGAGCTCCTTTCAGCTGTTGGTTCTTCTGCATTAGCCGGCAGCAGGACGGCTTGGGGGAGTGTGTTAAACAGATACCAGGCCCGCTGGACAGAGGTTCTGATTTGGCAGGTCTGGGCCAGGCCTGAGATCTACATGCCTCCCATGCCCTGGGTACTGTAGCGGCGGGCGCAGAGACCTCACTCTGAGAACTGCCCTGGGCTCCTGACTTCCGTAAGAAGAGATACAGGCTCTGGCAAGGTAGACGGACATGAGCATGGGTCTCTCTCAGCCCAGCATGAGGGGCTCTTGTAAGGGAAACTGAGCATTCCTTATTGGGCCAGTTGAGGTGGTGGGCCTCATATTTGGTTCATTTTGGGGTGCTAAGGAAGGAACCCCAGGTCCTAGGCGCACAGGGCCATTGCTAAGGAAGGAACCCCGGGTCCTAGGCACACAGGGCCATTGCTCCCATTGTGCCTGGCAGTGAGTGAGCCTCTCGATGGACGGGATCCCTGCATGCTGACGGCTCAGGCTTGGGTGGACCTGACTGAGCATGTGTGTAGGGCTTTGAACCACCAAACTCTGTACATGGGATGGATGCCGAGTGAAGTGGACGGGGTGGAGTGTGTAAAATCTTTTTTTTTTTTGAAACAGGGTCTCACTATGCAGTTCAGACTGGCCTTCAGCTCACTTTGGTAGCCCAGGCTGGTCTCGAACTCACATGGATCCTCCTGCCTCAGCCTCCCAAGTGCTGGGATTACAGGTGTGTGCCACCACGCCCGGCGTAAAATCTTATTTTATTTTCTTTTAGCTTTTTTGAGACAAAGTCTCACTATGTAGTCCAGGCTGGCCTTGAACTCATGGCCATCCTGCCTCAGCCTCCCAAGTGCTGGGATAACAGGCATGCACCACCATGTCCGGCTATAAATTTTTATTAAAAAAAGAAATCAGAAAAACTCTGACAGCAAGTTATTTTATTTCTTCCTCTGGAGTACAGGGCAGTGGAGAGGATGTGTTGCTTTTTATATTTTAATACTGACTGGGCTTTGAACCCAGGGCCTTATGCATTCTAGGCAAGTGCTCTACCACTGGGTCTGGAAAAGGGTTTTTGCTTTCGCCATTTGGTTATCAGGTAGATTTCTCCTTGCTGTTGTGAGCAGGGGCTGGAGGGAAGGAGGGAGGGAGGGAGGGAGGGAGGATGGCAGAGGGGCAGGGGCAGGGTGCCAGCAGGGTTAGTGCCAGCAAGGGCTGCTGCTATACATACCACCCAGGTGCAAGTCGATGAGGTCACTGTAATAAGACTCTCCCCAATAGTCTACAACAAGGAATTGGTGCAGAGTTATTCGATCAGACGACCCTGCTATCCCCCCACACCCGAGGCCATCAGTGAAATGATGCCTAAGAAACGCGCAGCGACATAGCAAGAGGGCGAAGGGGAAGCTGGGAAGCGTGCGCATGCGTCTGCGAGCATGACCCTGGCACGCGTGGACGTCTCTGTGTGAGGAGGGCTAACAGGAGACCACGGGGACCAAGCTGACCTACAGTACCGTGGGCCCCTGTTGGAACCTCAGCCAGTGAGGTTGGAGACTGGCGGTGCTGGGAACTCACACCCTGCTGGACTCAGCCTTACCTGTGTGAACGTGTAAGGAAGTTCGAGGGCAGATCAGGAGCTACAGGCTTTCTTAGTTTCTGAATATCAGAAGCTACAGACTGAAGGTCTGAGACATGAACATCCCAATATGACCACAAGAGTCCCATCCCAATCCTTAGGCGAGACAGGGTCTTGCTATGTAGGTGGCATCGAACTCACAATAGTCCTCCTAAGTGCTGGGATTGCTAGGTGTGTGCCACCATACCTGGCTCCCAATCCTTAGGCTCAAACGCAGGCACAGAGCTCCCAGAATGCACGCCTGTGCCCCTGCCAGAGTTCTCAGCCCTGCCTACTCCTTCGAGGAGGAGGAGGTCTGGCCTCAGGTCCTCCCAGACTTCAGTCCTCAGCTGCCCAGCAGAGAAAGCTCCAGGCTTCTCATGCCTGTACCCGGGCCAGGGCTGCGCTGGAGCAGCAGGCTATCCTTGTCTCCCAGAACCACGAAGAGATTCAAAACACAACAGAACTCAGCGGCCCGCCATCCTCTTTCCAAACCTCAGGCTCTGAACACTGGTCCCAACAGCTTTTGGTTCAGTATGACAATGGACGTGCGGACGAAATGGAATGCAGACCTGCCATGGCTTTCTGACTCCTGCTCAAAGCTGATCCAACGTTTTTAAATTTGGATTAGAGCTGGGCATGGTAGCACACGCCTGTAATCCCAGCACTTGGAAGGCTGAGGCAGGAGGATCAGTGTGAGTTCAACACCAGCCTGGGCTACAAAAGTGAGCTCAAGGCCAGCCTGAGCAGCATAGTGAGACCCTGTCTCAAAAAGATAAATTTGAATTAGATGGTTTCAGAAAGAAAAGAAAGCTTCCCAGGTGTTTGAGGTCCAGAAATCACATATGCCTTGGTCTTGCCGTGGGCTCTAAGGCTAATCTTTGAGGTCTGGAGACACAGAAGCCTTTGGCAAATAGTGAGTAAGGAGCTGACAGGTTCCTCCTATCAGACTGTGTCTCTGGCAGATGGTAAGCCATCTGTGACTGACAGTCTGGGCCCCGGATGGTGACAGAAACCTGTAATCATCAAATGAGACTGATGGTAGGTTACAGTCAGCTTGGCACAACCACGGGGCTGGTGGGCCTTGCTGGAAGGATCCAGGCTTCATGCCCAGCTAAGGCTTTTTTTTTTTTTTTTTTTTTTTCAGAGCCCAGCTAGAGAGAAAGTGAACCAAACAAGAGGAACAGGAGGAGGAAAGGAGAATGCAGCTTCCGATGTACACACTTAACTTCCAAGATGGTGGCTGCCAAGCAGGAATGTGGCCTCTGGAAAGGAACTCTATACCAGCCCTGAGGATGGGAATTAAAACAAAAAATATGATGGCACAGGCCTGTCATCCCAACACTGAGGGAGGCTGAGGCAGGAGGACTGTAAGTTTGTGTCTCACCAGAGCAACTCTGTGAGATCCTGCCTCAAAAATAATATTATTATCATTAAAAAAAATATTGGGCTGGTGAGATTGCTCAATGGTCTAAAGCATCTCCTTAAGCAAGCTTAGGCAACCACAAGGACCAAGGTTCAATCCCCAGCACCACATGCTGCACCAGCGCCTCCTCTGGAGCAGGCTGAGCCAGCCATAATATGAAAAATAAAATAATTTAAAATAAATAAATAAATAAATAAATAAATAGTACCTGATTAAAAAAACAGTAGTATTATTTAGGAAATGAATTCTTCTTCTTCTTTTTTTTTTTTTTGGCTGGCTCAGGCTATGTTAAGGGTGGGTGTGGGGACTGAACTGACCTCTCCTGTGCCTGACTTGGATTGCCCACACAGGTGTGTAAACCACTTAGCCAATGTGAAAGTCTCCTGAGGAAACGAATTCTTAACGTCAAGGAGACATTGCCATGTCCTGAGAATTTCCCAAATGCATTATAAGGAAATGGCCCAACAGGGTATCTACTGTAGGCTGCCACAGGCATCTTTATTTATTTATTTATTTATTTATTTTTTGTTTTTTTTTTGGCTTTTTGAGACAGGGTCTCACTGTGCAGTTCAGGCTGGCTTTGAGCTCACTTTTGTAGCCCAGGCTGGTCTCGAACTCGCAGCGATCCTCCTGCCTCAGCCTCCCAAGTGCTGGGATTACAGGCGTGAGCCACCACACCCGGCTCCACAGGCATCTTTAGAAACAGCAAACTTGGCTCTCTAGCCTTTGGCAAAAACTTGCCTACAGGAAGGAGCTGCACAGGAACAGTGGTTGTGCAACTTCTGCACAACACTGCAGGTCTCCAAAGGGAGTCTCTTGAGTTCTTGATTTACAAATACTTTTGTCCTTAAATACCTGAGCAAAGACCTGTCACATTTATGTGCTTTAAGTGGCAACTTTTAACCCGCCAAAGGCCAGTGCATTTACTTGTACGTGCTGCCAGGCAAACCTGCCCTTATGAGGTGCTGGGGACCAAGTTTCTTCTGTTCTGTGTACCACCTCAAAAAGTCCTGGCCTGCAGGCCCAGGGCCGAGGGCGCGGAGCTGTGGTCCCCCAAGCAGCGCCTGTCAGTGTGGTCCCCAGGCCGATAACACCTTCATCACAACACACGATACAGCTGTGTTGCTTTCAGTTTAGTCTCTGTGGGAGCTTCTTATTGGAGATTGGTTCTTTAAAAGGGATATGAACAATTGCTGCATTTTTCAGTGAGTCAAGGGGCGGCAAGGAAGCTACTGTTTTTTAAAAATTTAATTTAATTTTTTTTCTTGTTTCAGAACTTTTATTTTTGTCATGGCTGGCTCAGCTTGCCTTGAGGGCAGGGCTGGCGCAGCATGTGGTGCCAGGGATCCAACTGTGGTCCCTGCAGCCGCCCAAGCTTTCCTAAGCAGGCGCTTTAAACCACTGAGCCATCAGGCCCCGGGAAGCTACTGTTTTATTTATTTATTTATTTATTTATTTATTTATTTATTTATTTTTGAGACAGGGTCTCACTGTGCAGTTCAGGCTGGCTTTGAGCTCACTTTTGTAGCCCAGGCTGGTCTTGAACTTACAACGATCCTCCTGCCTCAGCCTCCCAAGTGCTGGGATTACAGGTGTGAGCCACCACGCCCAGCTTATTATTATTTTAAACTTTACTTATTTATTCATTAATTTATGTTATGGCTCATTCAGCCTGCCCTGGGGGTAGGGCTGGCGCAACACGTGGTGCCGGGGATCAAACTGTGGTCCCTGTGGTTGTTTTATTATTTTTAAGCTCCCAGCATCTATAGTGTTGAAGGTGCAGCTTAAGCCTGAGTTTCCAGGTGGTTATTACGAACGAACATGGCCCAGGAACGAGCTGGATGCTGCGCCTAATGACAATAGCTTTCCACCATATCCAATAGTTTTCTGCCTGTGTTTTAAGGTTTGTGTGGGGCAGTACTTTTTCTTTTTCTTTTTCTTTTTTTTTTTTTTTTTGAGACAGGGTCTCACTATGCAGTTGAGGCTGGCCTTGAGCTCACTTTTGTAAGCCCAGGCTGGTCTCAAACTCACACCGATCCCCCTGCCTCAGCCTCCCAAGTGCTGGGATTACAGGCGTGCGCCACCACGCCCAGCTTCTTTTTCTTTTTTTTTTTTTTTTTTTGTGGGACCGGGGTTCAAACTCACGACCTTGCACTTGCCCAGCAGGCACTTGTGCCTCGGAGCCATCTCCCCAGCTCCTCTTTTTTTTTTTTTTTTTATTGAAAGAACTCTGCTACCAGAAGAATTCTAGTGCTCCACTCCCTGGCAGGGCCAGCTCTTGCCTTGCAGCAACACATCTGAGTCTTTCTGGCTCGCTGCATACCAAATGGCTCAAGGGTTATGCATTTCCCCTGGCGACCTGGGCCTCAAGTGTTAAGTCCAACACCACGAAACTGAAAACATCCACACCATCACCTTCCTCCTCTGCCCCCCCCTTCACCCAAAGGTCATGTCTGGGCCTGGAAAAGGAGACCTACTGCTGTGCCCGATCTCACTTCATATGACACGGACACCTACCCTATATGTCCAGATGACGCCACTGCAACTCAGGTGCACACTGTGAGGCCTGCCCATGGTCAGGGAAGCTGCTAGAGCGCACAGCCCTGCTAGTCCATCCCTTGCTGGTTCCTCTCCAGGTCCACAGAGCCTGTCAACCCTGAGATCAGCACCAAATGCCTTCTGCCCTGACAGCAGGACAGGGTGGTAACAAGCCTTGCCTGCTCCATCCTTGTGCCAACCTTTCAGTCTGAGTGCTGAGCTGTAGGCTTCCTGCTCTATAAAGAGATAGAGGTTTCCCATCCAGAGACTGGACAAAGCTCTGCATGCTTCCGAAAGCAAGTATCTGTCTCTCCATGTCTGAGGGTGAGCTCGGCCCGTGGCTGAAGGTATGGAACCAGCAGGGCTCCCTGCAGCCTAAGATGACTCAGTACTCCCTCTCCTGCTCTGCACTGAGCCCAAACACATAGGTCCCCGGCAACAGTGGCACCGCACTTGCTGGCCTCTTTGCCAGGATGGCAGCTACCTCCTCCCAGCAGCTTCCCCAGTCTGCCCTGCACTGGCCAGTCGCAGTCCTCCTGGCCTCTGCAACCATGCTCCGAGGGCCTGGCCATTAGTGTGTACTGATCCTGGGCTCACCTTGACGGTCTGTGAGCACTAGAGGCAGGCACAGGGCCCCCTGCAGGAGACTGTGTGGACTCTGTGGAGGGTGCAACTTGGGCGGGAACCCAGGGCAGGAGGGGTGGCAGGCAGTCAGGAGACCTGCTTGCTGCTGTTCTGTGATGGTTCCTTGTGGTACAATCTCCCTCATTTCAGGAATTTTCACATGGAGGAAGAAAGGATGGGTGCGGGAGGAGGAGGAGGAGGAGCAGGAGGAACTGGAGAACAGAGCACACTAGCCACATGTAACAGGGCCTGTGATTTCATTCTAGGGGGAATGGCAAGGTGTAAGACTGGCTGGAGAGCAGGCCCTGGCCTGGGGCCGCCCCAAATGCAGGCACTTTTCTTTGTTTAATAGGAAACTCCAGAAAACCCTGCTGGAGACTGAGCTGAATTCGGATGTGGTGGTGCAGAACTAGCCTACCATGGTGGGGAGGGCAGGCTACCCCCAGGAGCAGACCTCCTCACAAAGAACACAGACAGTACCTGCTTCTCCCCGGAGAGCCTTCTCCACTGCAACCCCTCTCTCCTCCAGCTGCCTCTGCTTCTCCTCCACCTGCTCCAGCTGTCGTTGGATGATCTGCCATGAGAAAGCAGTGTGAGCACCCAGCTTCCTCTTTTTTCTTGAGTTCCCAGGAAGCAAACTAAACCACACAGAATAAACTCTGAGGGAGAAAGACAGCTGTGTCACAACATCGCCAATGCCTCTGGTACGGGCATGTTTTTGGAGTGGGACCCACAGGTCACCTGCACTGGACCCCGGGCCCGGTTCCAGGCTGCTGCTATCAGCACCGGAGGATGGATGTGGGACACAGGGCTAGCCCCTCCCTGGAGCAGCTCCAGGCTGGTGGATGTAAACTCCCACAGGAAGCATCTAGGTATTACCACTGCAGACCTTTCTAGAACAAGATCACCACTCCTCTGAGAGGGTTTTTCTAATCCTGTCTCTGCAAGTCAAAGAATTTTTGAGAGCATAGGATGTGAGGAGGCTGATGACTGCAGAGAGCTCTGACCTCTCCCCACATGGTACGGGTCCCCCGAGGCTGCTCACCTGGGCTCTCAGGAGGAAGCCAGCGAGTGGCTTCATAATGACCAATGTAGACCTAGGGATTACAACACTCCTGAAGGCCCCTCCACAAAGGAGGGGCCCCTGTAGCCCCAGTGATTCTGGTGACAGGGAGTCTCTCGTGTCCCTGCTTGGCTTCTTCACCAGCCCTCAGCATGGATGAGGCCACTCAACGCACAGGCCGCTCAATCCACTCCCAGCGCTATGTTCCACCACCTGTGACAGTACCTGGGCTCGGTGCAGCCGCTTGAGCTCCTCTTGCTTGGCCTGCCTCCGAGCCGCCTTTTGCACACGCCGGGTCAACTTGGCACTCAGCTCCTCTTCTGTGTAGGTTCTGGGCTGGAGGGAACAAGACAGGCCTCCTTAGTCAGGCCCTGCAGGCTAGAGACAGATCTAGGAGGCAGGCTGGCAGGGGCATGGAGAGGACTGTCCCAAGTGGGAGCTGGTGCCCGGCAGCAGCTAGACAGGGTGTGCAGAGCACTCGGCTGCAGCTCGGCCTGAAACTTCATGGGCCACTGTCCCTGAAGGAGCCCAGATGCCCCAGGTATACCTAGAGACCCCAAAGTGAGATACTTCCTCTTGGTGACTGTGCTGATAGGCCTGAGGGTCAGGAGGCTAAAATGAGAAAGGAACTCTTGTCCTCTATCAATGAGAACACTTACTTCTCTGCTTAAGGATGCCTGCACCTGGAATAAAAATGCTGGTATATAGTATTTCCCTAAGCCCACGGCTTCTGAGGCAAATGGAAAGAAGTGGAGGGGAATCGGGATCCCTTTACTTTCTTGTTTGGCATCAAAAAACACTTCCTTCAGATGATGGGATTCAAAAATTTCTTTTATGAACTAACATCTGAGGCAGAGAAAACAAGGATGCTTCTAGTTCCATCTGGTCGATACCACTCTAAGTGATGCAGGCTGAGGGAGGAAGTGTGTGTGGAGGGCCCCTTGCCTGCTTCTGGGGTCTGCAGAGGCACCGGCCACTGCCGCAGAGAGGCAGGAAGGAAGTGGTCTGGCTAGAGGCTCCCCGGGTAGTAGCATAACAGATGCAGCTGGAGGGAACTGGAAGCCAGTGTGCCCCCTTCCGGTCTGCCTGGACCACTTGGGCCATGTAGGGGAAGTCTGCCTTCTTCTGATCTGTCTATTACTGCCTTGAAGAAAACCAAACAAGGCACTTTCCCAGACCGTAGAGGAGGCTTCCTAACTGAGCTCAGGGCTCAGGACTCGTCGTGCCGACTGACAGCTCAAGTGGACAGGCACAGGCAGGACTGTCACCACATTCAGTGCCCCAGCGGCTCACCTAGACCTACCCTGCATTACCCTTACTGAGGTGCCCAGACCTGGTGAAGGGAGGCGTCTCTGCCCCCAACCCGGGCACCACAGCAAAATGAGCACATGCACTCCAGCCAGTGAAGAGCAGGTGTCTCATCTTCCTGTGCTTCAGGATGCAGCTACCGGAAGTCTGGCTGCTATGGCTGCATGCACATCCAAACAGTTAGTGAGGACTGGCTGCTTCGGGCGTTAATCACAGACAGGCATGCAACGAGGTCCAGCGGTGGGAGCAGGACACTACCTTTGATGAATGGGGTCTCCTGAACACCAAGGCGTGTGGTACATAAATCGACTTTTAAGGGGATGGCAACAGAAAACAAAACAGAACAGCAATGATAATGATGACTTAAAAAAATTAAAACAGAACACAGACATGGAATAAAATCAATTAGAAGTTTAAAACAAATACACAAGACTTAAACACACTCTCTTCCACAATGTAACAGGACTGCACGGGGGGAACCTGAGTGGATAGGCCCGAGCAGCTGTGTCCTCATGAGCCTTGTTTTGGTTTTCTTTGTTTCAAGTACTGGGGATTGAACCTGGGAGCTACAGAGCTATACTCTAGTCCCTTTTATTAGTTTTATTACTATGTATGTGTGTACATACATAGTATGTATGAGACAGGGTCGCTATATAGTTCAGCTTGGCTTTGAACTCACTGTGTAGCCCAGGCTGGCCTCCAGTGCATGGCGATCCTCCTGCCTCAGGGAGTGCTGGGATTAAAGGTGTGTACCACCATGCTCTGCTATTTTTATGTTTAGTCAGGACCTGAATAAGTTATTTGAGATGGCCTTGAATCTGTGACACTTCAGCCTCCTGAGTGGTTGGCATTACAGGTGGGCATGAATGGCCCGGAGGAACCCCAGGTTTGAGTCAGACACCTGGGGTTTCCTTTCCTACTCGCCAAGTAGCAGCATTTTTCCTCAGCAGCCCAAGCCTCTGGCTGCGTCCACCATGTGGAACTCACTGCTGTGAGGGGCAAGCACCAGGGCCATGTTGCCTGCAGCAGCCTGCTCCTCCATTGCTCTGCTGTGCACCCAAGTCAGGCTACTGAGCATTCTGTGGGGTGGGATGGCAACTAGTGGGGTCCTTTTCTTGGAATGAGACACAGAGGGACACAAGCCTGCACCTCACACCTGTCTCCTAGCAGTGACAGTGGTGGGGGCAACCGAATGACAGTACTCAGAGAGGGGAACTCAAATCGCACGAGTCACTGCTCTTTGCCCAAAGTATTTCAGGTACTAGTGCCAAGTGCTCCCTCCTCCTGCAGTAAGCCACCTAGGTTACCAGGGCCAGCCTCCTACCACCCTGGTTTTCACGTTGCCTGTGTCAGGCAAGGCAGAGAGGTGGCTCTAGAGAGGAGCCTGAGCGCACAGGAGGGGTGCAAGGCCCATCAGGGGACTGGGGCGGTGGGGACCTGCATTTCACACGTACACTGGGTGCAGAAGAACAAATCCTGCTTCCCTCCCACAAAGGAGTGAGTGAAATCAGTGTACAGAAGGAAGAGTGCTGGGTGTGGTGGTGCACGCCAGGTCACCCCAGTACAGTGGGTGGGGCTGAAGCAGGAAAATCGCCGGATGAGCTCAGCCTGGGTAACTTGGCGAGACCGTGTCTCATAATAAAAGATAGATTTAAGTGTGAAGGCTCTGGGTTTAACTGCCAGCAACACACACACACACACACACACACACACACACACACACACACACACGCAAAGAAACACAGCTAACCACTACCACCTCAAGAATGATGTCAGCACCTGTGGCCACCGTGGATACTGCAAGTGTGTGTGTGCGTGTGCGTGTGGCAGGGTGATTGCACCCTGCTGGTGCATATAATCTTTATATGCAGTGCTACTTTTTCTGTTTTTTTTTTTTTTTTTTGTGGGACCGGGGTTCAAACTCACGACCTTGCACTTGCCCAGCAGGCACTTGTGCCTCAGAGCTATCTCCCCAGCTCCTACTTTTTGTTTTTGAATCACCTGTAGACTCATGAACTTCATCTCTAAGAAATTTAGCATGTTCTTCTCATGAACACGGACATTTTCCTACAAAATTACAGCTCCTCTTCACTTGCAAGGAACTTGCCGTGGACTGGATAATGATACACTTAATCAATGCTACACTCAGCATTCACAATCACATTCCCTTGCTTCAAAAGGGTCCGTTATGGCTACTTCAGTTCTGGTTCACATTCTTGCTCTCTTCCATATCTTGAGGATGCCAGGGGCCCTGGGTTCCCTTGACCGCTTCCACATGCTGGAGGGAAGCAGGCCAACCACTGCCAGGCCCTGCTCTGTCTTCAGCGTGTCCCATATGGGAACCAGTGAGCGGCCTTGTCTGTGCAGGGCCCACCTTGCTGGCAAGGCCTGAAGGCCTTGTGTCTCTTAGACTCTACAACTGGGACCTGCCCGTGACTGCCTCCCAGATGGGGAAGTCAGCTCCTGTACTCCTGGTGCCAGTATAGGGAAAGGCTGTAGCCAATGGGAGGTCGTGCAGAGACGATGGCCACAGTGCAACCTATGTGGGCAGCCCCTGCTTGGCATCCTAGAGTATGTAGGGACCCACATGCAAACCCAGAAGCAACTGGTGGGTCGGTACTGAGACACCTCTGCAGGGATCTCGACAGCAGCACCCTGAACCCAGCCCGAGGGAGGGGGCACAGACTCCCAGACCACCACTGAGCACTGGCTGGGGATGCACACACGAGGCTGATTCTTTTTTTTTTTTTTGTCTTTTTGAGACAGGGTCTCGCTATGCAGTTGAGGCTGGTCCTGAGCTCACTTTTGTAGTCCAGGCTGGTCTCGAACTCGCACCAATCCTCCTGCCTCAGCCTCCTGAGTGCTGGGATTACAGGCGTGCGCCACCACGCCCAGCCCCTACGAGGCTGGTTCTGCAGGTGTGTGGAGCAGGACAGGTATCTCTAGGACACTGCAGAGAGCTGGCCTGACCAGGGGGATGAATGCGCAGAGGATGAGAAATAGGCTGATCAGCTTTTTCCAGTTTGCCAAGTTATTAAACAGGAACCTGGATAAGGCTGCCTAAACCATGTTTATGGACGGACACACACAGGGCACAGAGACCACTCAGTCTCCCTGGCCAGCAGGCAGGCAGGCAGGCAGGCTGACTAACAAGGATATGGATGCAGAGGGCCCAGGCCCAGGCCCAGGCCCAGGCCCAGGCCCAGGAAGGCTTTGTTATTCAAAAAGCTGGGGAAAAGGGAGACAGTGGGCAGCTCAGGCCCCACGCTGCACAGCAGGGGCCAACCCAAGGGCAGGACAGCTCACACGGGGCATTATTGCTTTGCGGCTGAGGCCCGCCCAGTTCTTTTTTTTTTTTTAAATTTAATTTATTTATTTATTTTCTTGTTTCAGAACTTTTGTTTGTTTATTTATTTATTTTTATGGCCAGCTCAGCCTGCCCTGAGGGCAGGGCTGGCGCAGCATGTGGTGCCGGGGATTGAACCGTGGTCCCTGAAGCCGCCTAAGCTTTCCTAAGCAGGTGCTTTAGACCACTGAGCCATCCTGCCGGGCGCCAGGCCTGCCCAGTTCTGTTCCCATCCAGCACTGCCACAGAGATGCAGCTGTTCCACTGGAACTCTCTCTAGGTTCTCTCCTCCTTGCACATCACGGTCTCTACACTAAACCACAGGAACCCTGGGAAACCAGAAGACTCAATAAAGGAGCTCTGTACATGGAGACCTTTGCTTCTCAGCAGAACTGGGTGGCCACAGCTCCCAGGCCCGAAGCAGTGGAGATCCCAAACTAGACTGAGTACATACCTAGGCCAACTTTTGGAACTATTTTTTTTTGTTTTGTTTTGCTGTGTTGTGGTATTAGGGACTCCACCCAGTGGCCCTTACCACTGCTGAGTTATATCCTGAGCCCTTTATTTTTGAGACAGGGTCTTACTAAGCTGCCCAGACTGGCTTTGAACTTGCAATCCTCCTGCCTCAGCGTCCCAAGTAGCTGGAATCACAGGCATGTGCCACTGCACCTGGTGCAGGATCAGGTTTTCTTATCTGGGGGGAGGGGCTACAGGGCAATGAGCCCAGGGCCTCTGTGTTGAACTATATAACCTGCTTCCTTAAAAAAGCTTTGTGACAAAGTCTCAGTAAGTTATCCACATTGGGCTCCAACTCGCCATTCTCCTGTTTTAATTTTTTGAACAGCTGAGATTATAAGTGTGTCCCAGTTCTTTAATAGCAAAAAGTCTTCTCTAATGAAAAATCTTTCAAGTAGGTGGGCAGAGCAGGCCTATCCCTAAAGAGAAACCTGGTTTTGCCTCCTTTCCATGCCTGTAGCCCTGTCCTCTCCTCTACAATTCTGGTGTCCAACAAACCTATCTCCTGTCACCACGCCTGGCAGATGCCACTCCATGTGAGGACTTCTTCTTCTTTTTTTTTTTTTCTTGTTTCAGAACCCTTGTTTGTTTATTCACTCATTTTCATGGTCGGCTCAGCCCGCCCCGAGGGCAGGGCTGGCGCAGCATGTGGTGCCAGGGATCGAACTGCGGTCCCTGAAGCCGCCCAAGCTTCCCCAAGCAGGGGCTTTAGACTACTGAGCCATCCCGCCGGGCCCATGTGAGGACTTCTGAGGGGAAAAAAGAGCGAACAGACAAGGCCAAGCTACTTCCGAAACCTGGAGTAAAACTTTCTTGCAAAGAAAGCCCAGGCCTTCACAGGAGCAGACCCCAAAACTCTTACTCTAGACGCAAATACACCCACACGCTGGTTGAAAGGCCTGAATTGAGACTCCTCCTGGGGCCAGTCCTTGGGCCATGGGCTGAGCTCTGCATCCTACCATCTGGAGACCCGGGCAGCACACACTGCCTGGCTTTAACCCGTCTCTTCCTGTCATTGCTCTCACCAGAGACCAATTGTCCCCAGCCCCTCTAGTCTCCCACTGTGGCCCCGGACCCACATACCTCTCGCCTGGACTTCTGGGAGGTCCTCTCAAGTACGTCATCACTGGAGAGGTCTGAGTCCTCTGAGAAACTTAGCTGGCGCCGGAGCTGCAGCTCTGAGGGGAAAGAGGCCACATGAGGACAGCAGCCTCGGTGTGCATGCCCTGGGAGCAGCTGAGGTAATGTGCTCCCCACATGGCATGTGGGGAGGTGTGAGTGTGGGCACTGACCATGGTCCTCACATGGAGGGGCAGGGCCAACAGGAAAGAGATGGCACCCTCCAGACACCCACCCATGACCCCCCGGTAGGACTGCTCTCTGCCCACTTGAAAGCAGGCCCTCCGTTAGCATAATGTGACTTCAGGAAGGCCAACACTGGGTTCCCTCCCCACCTTCAAGTGGGCTTCTGCATCCATCGTTTTATGGAAAGGGACTATGCTCTGGCACCTGCGTGTTGGCTCCTGCAGTCGTTGGTGGAGGAGCACAGGAATATGGGGCTTCTAAGCACCACCAAATGACCGGCGGATGCTCTGCTCATGCCTTGTGCCGTGAGGCTGCGGACATACCTGCTCTCACCATAGGAGACATCCTGTGCCTGCCGGAGTCCACGGTGGTTCCGCTGGACGGCGTACTGGAGCAGGATTTTTCATCACCCTTCTTCTTCTTGTCCTTCTTGTACCCAGAGAAGACAGACTTCCACAGGGACTTGGGCTTGGTGGCTACCTCCTCCAGGAGGCGGGGGCTGGGTTTCTCCATGGGTCGGCTCTCGGCTTTGGGCTTCTTCTCTTTTTTGTTTCTGCGGGGAGAAAAGAGGGATGACCTCTTTTTGCTCTTCCCGCTGGAGCCCTCAGATGAGGTGACGGAACCATCTGGGCCCCCTGAGTCTGAGGGTGGCGACAGGACCTCTTCACTGGTGGCTTCATGCTTCAGGGTGGGCTCCTTGGAGCCTTTGAGACGTGGCTGCTTGGGAGACTCAGACCTGCATTCTCTGCCCTGGGCAGCCATAGCGGATGCCTTACGGGGCCTGGAGGCGCCAGGGGCCATCTCCATCTCCTGCATCCGGCTTAGCTGCTTGGCCATGGCATCTCTCAGCGCCTGGCTCTTCACAGACTTCTCCCGGGCTCGCATGCGCTCCTCGGCCAGCTCCTTGGCCTCTGGGGAGACCCAGAGGAGCCCTCTTTTCTGCACCTGGCCACTGCCCTCCAGAGCAGGCAGCCTCCCGTTCTCCTTGGCCAAAGGTGGGTGGGGTGGCCTCTCCAGGTAAGGCCAGGAGGAGGGGGGTGTCAAGAACCTCTCCTGCAGACTGGAGTCCTCAGTCTTGTCATCGTATGTGTCTTCCACGTCATCTGCAAAGGGGATCTCATCCACGCTCTCCACAAATGACTTGCGAACCTCCTCCCTGGGGGGCTGGGCTGGCTCCCGAGGGGGCCGCATGAAGCTGGGTGGGGGCGGGGGCGGGGGCACGACAGAGGCCAGGGCATCAGCCTCTCTGGGCTCCAGCTTCCTCCGCAGGGTGGCAGGCTCCTCGTTGGCGGGTGGGGGCGGGGGCGGGCTGGAAGGCGGCGTGAGCATGGTGGAGTCTGAGGTGTTGAAGCTCTGGCTGCCCAAGGTCTTCATGTTGGAGGAGCTGCCATGGAGGCCCAGGCCCGAGCTGCTGGACAAGTCCCTGCGCTCCTCCTGGGAGCTTCTCAGTTCCTGGTCAGGCGGTGACTTGGGAGTGGGCAGGGAGAGCGGCTCACTGCCGTCAGACCTGGGCAGGCCCAGCCTTTTGGGCAAGGGTGGCGGCTTCAGAAGGTGAAGACCCTCGTCCTGAGGGGACTTCTCCACCGAGTAGGATTTGAGGGACAGTGGCTTGATGGCAGGCAGGGGGAGGCTGGGCTCAGGTCCCTTGTGCCGGGGCACAGGTGTGAGCCCCAGGCTGCGGCGGATCTCCGCGCTCTTCATCCAGAATTCCTCCACCAAGTCACTGCGCTTCAGAGCTTCCTCCACCACAAGAGGGCTGCTCAGCTTGTCCTTGGGGTCGGTCTGGCTCTTCGCGGGCAGTGGAGCCAAGGGTGTGGATGCTTTTGCAGGAATGGGCTGGAAGCGGATGGGGGACTCAGTGGGGGATGGGATGGTGGCCTCTGAGGAAGGCTGGGGCTGGGAGCAAATGGGGAGCTGAGCGGAGGGGGGTGCTGAGGGGGTCACAGGTGTGAGCCTCGAGCTGACGGGTGAGGTAGGTGTCCTGGCTTCCGGCAGAGCCACTGGCTGTGACCGGATGGGAGAGCTCAGGGGAGAGCTCGCAGTGTGCTGGTCCGCAGGGGGTTCAGCATTGGGCTTCTCCTGGGGCAGCAGAGGTTCAGGGAAGAGGCGCTCCTCAGGGGATTTTACTTTGCTGGTGACAGAGGCCAGAGGGACTTGGGCCCCCTACAGAGACAGAAGAGAGACTCAGTCAGGAGGGGGGCAGCGGGGGGGGGGGGTAGAGCACACCTGAGGCAGCGCCTGCTCTCAAAGGACCCTGCATTGTTGAAATAAATTCCTCTCTGTTCTTGTAGCCATTATTTGACTCAGGAGGAAATTCTTCACCTTCTGCTCTATTTGTTCAATGCTCAGAACCCCTCTACTTAGCCTAAATGAACTGAGTGGGTTTTGGGGGTTTGCTTCAAGGGGCCAGTGAGATAGCTGAGTGGTATAAAGTGCCTGCTTTGCTGGGCGTGGTGGCGCACGCCTGTAATCCCAGCACTTGGGAGGCTGAGGCAGGAGGATCTGTGTGAGTTCGAGACCAGCCTGGGTTACAAAGGTGAGCTCAAGGCCAGCCTGAACTGCATAGTGAGACCTTGTCTCAAAAAGACAAAAAAAAAAAAAAAAAGTGCCTGCTTAGGCAAGATTAGGCAACCGCAGGGACCGAGGCTTGATCCCTGGCACCACATGCTGTGCCAGCCCCACCCCCCGGGCAGGCGGAGCTAGCCATAAATAAATAAATAAATAAATAAATAAATAAATGAGCTACATTTTTTTGGTTTACTGAAATGAACACTCTGAAGGATACTAACAAACTTGCTTTCACTTCAGCTGGCAATCCCCAAGACCCAAGCCCTGAGGTACCACAGTGACTAGCACTGCAGGAAGAATTCAGTCACTGACTACAGTGTTTTATAGCCACACTGTCTTCCGCAGGAACCTCAAAGATGCACACAGACCATCCTTTCTGTCACCCACTGCAGCATCTCAGTAAGATAAAGTTTGCTGGGCTTCCTGGCACAGGCAGAGGCAGGAGGGTCACCAAGAAATTGAGGCCAGCCTGGGCTGCATAAGTGAGTTCAAGGCCAGACTACACCACATGGTGAGACTCTGTTCCAAACACACAAACAAATACTGAAAACAAGAACAAATAAGCCACAAACCAACCCATTCTGAATGAAACCAAAAGATGAAGTCCTTCACTGTGCAGACAGGTGATCTGAGTCATGCCACCTGGGGCACCCCTAAGATCAAGGGCTTCCTCTCTGATCTGCCCTTGAGATGGCACTGCCCAGACCTGCTGCACGGGATGTTAGGAGTTTCTACACAGAGTTCTCTGCTGTGGCTTCACACAATACTGGCGTTCTGGAGGCATACTTTAAAATTTAAATAGCTTTATAGTTTTAACATTAAGGAAAATGTATCTGCCAAAATAATTACATTATTATTATTATTTTTAAAATTTTATTTATTTTTTTTTTCTTGTTTCAGAACCTTTATTTGTTTATTCACTCATTTTTATGGCCAGCTCAACCTGCCCCAAGAGCAGGGCTGACGCAGCATGTGGTGCCGGGGATTGAACCGCAGTCCCTGAAGCCGCCCAAGCTTTCCCAAGCAGGCGCTTTAAACCACTGAGCCATCCCGCCGGGCCCCATACATTATTATTTTGATTACATGAATAGTACTGCTTTATTTATTTGCAGGACTGGGGTTTGAACTCTCGACCTTTCATTTGTCAAGGGGGCACTTGTGCCATGGAGCTATCTCCCCAGTCCCTATCGCTTCAGTTTAGAAAGAAACTACTTCAGTTAGAAATAAATCCTATTGCTACTCTACTTAACACAACAAGGGAACAAGGGTTTGGTTTTCCTCAGGATGAGTCCAGTAGCCTACCTAACCTTCACTTCACAGGGTGCTCACACCTGGTCCCCAGACAGGCCTCACTATGTCTCCTCAGTTTCCTTTCCCGAGTGCCCAACCCTCACCTCTGTCACAGGGCTGTGGACCGGAGTGAAGAGAACAGCTTGCTCCTGAGGGGACCAGGTGGGGCTGGGGGCCTGGGAAGGATCTGAAAAGAAGAAAATAGGGATCACAACGGCCCATGGCCCCATGGGCTATGGTCACAGGGCCCAGGCAGCTCCCGTAGGGTGTCATGTAGCAGCCAGCCCATGGCATGGTGGGAGGAAAGCAGTGGAGCCATAGAGCCAACTCCATGGCCTTTCTGGGTCTGTCCTCCACGCTCTGGAGAGAACTGTCCTCAGATGTGGGGCACACTCCTGGAAGGTGTTCACCACGTGTCACCCGGTTGGCATTGTCAATATCCTGTGGTGTGGAAAAGCCAGTTCCCGAGAACAAAAGGAAAGGAGCTGCTGGATAAAATCACTTGCAGTAGCCTGGGACACTGGGACAGTGAGGAGGGGACCCCGTGCCTCGGCGTGCCTTCTGGAACTTTCTGGAAGCTGTCTCTGCCACCAGCAGCAGGAGGCCTACCTCTTTCCTGCCGCTTCTGTAATGCAGGGGGTTCCTCCTCTTCATTTTCTGACACCTTCAGCTCTAGCTCTGCTTCTACCTCAGCCTGGCGCCGCAGCCGAAGCTCTGATTCAGCATCGGATGGGATGTCATCAGACCAGTGCTGATCTGGGGAGGTAGGGGACACAGTGCACCTGTAAGCCAGCTGTGCTGCCTCTGTTCATTCTTTCTCAGGAGTGCATCAGTGGTCTACAGTGCCAGTGCTCGAGGTCCAGACCAGGTCCTGCGGTCCTGGTGAGTCCGGCTTCTTACCTGGCAATAGACCTCACCTGCTGGGCCACCCAGCCAAAGTACTGTCGTGACATGAAAAGCAGTGGCCTCTGCAGCATGGGGTCTCCCACAGCCTGTGGTGCTCTGTCTACTTTTTAAGTATGGGGACCATGACACATGACACGAGGAGCAACTCTGACTGTGCCTGCTGCCGATTCCTCTTTGCTCTCCTTGACCAACACGAAACCCACGGCTGCACCCCACAGCTGAGGCCTGCACCCTCACTCCATCACCCCTACTTCTGTTCTTGTTTTCTTTTTTTTAAATATATATTATGGCCGGCTCAGCCTGCCCTGGGGGTGGGGCTGGCGCAGCAAGTGATTGAACCGTGGACCCTGCAGTTGCCTAAGCAGGCTCTTTAGACCACTGAGCCATCTCACCGGCCCCTGTTCCTGTTTTCACCCAGCCTAGTTCAGACCTTTCTCTGTTCACCATCAAGACAGTCATTCTTAAAATGTCCTTGTCTCTTGCTGTCAGAATCATCTATTGGACTCAAGACCCTGCAAAAGCCTGAGATTTTCTGGGTTCTCAATCGCAGCACCACACCTGCAGGACACACCTGGTGGTTTCAGGGGTGCGGAGAGGAAACTTGTTCACTGGCAGAAAAAGAGTTAACTCCCGACTAACATGTTTCACCTGAGCTTCTGCTTTAAAGTGGGTCATTTTGACTTTTCCTGGGCTCTAAGCACCACGGCTGTGTCAGTGCAGGGAACAGAGGTCACCAGGTGGGGAGGGGTGGTCAGGGCCCCTACCGTCATCCAGTTCAGCACCCGTGTCCCCTGGGTCCCCCTCCTCCGCTGCCTCCCCTTCTATTTCGGCTGGCTCTGAGTCTTCGTATTCCTCCAGGTTGTCCTCATCCAATGGGACTGCAAAGCAGAGACAGTCAAGGAGGAGGAAGTAAAACGCAGGCAGACGGATAAGACAGACAGTCGGTGGTCATGTGGGAGCCACCAGAACAGGCTTGGAGGTACTTGGGCAGCAGAGCGGGGGCTCAAAGGGCCCAGGGCCTTCTCTGTCAGAGTGGACTGGGGAGAGGACAGGGCAGCTGGAGGAGCCACAGCTCCCTTTTCCGACAGGGCCTCAAGTCTGTGGTGGGCAGTGGTGGGTGCTTCTGCCCAGGCCAGGCCAGACCCATCAGGTGCCCAGCCACCCTCTTCCCAGGCCTGCCTGGGTCATTCAGTCCCATAATGACACAGTTCTACAGCTCAGCCCTGAATGTTTGTAAGACCCTTGTGGAGCCAAACTGCTTAGCCTGGAGTCACAGCAGGGGCCTTGGGATCAGGGGTCTCCCTATCCCATGGCTGGCAGAGGCTTCTCTTGAGAATACAGAACAATGTTTGGTCAAAGCCTGTAGGGTGGGAACAGGGGATATGTAAAGTTCCTTTTCTGGACTCAAGAGGCATCTTCCAATGCTGCCAAAGCAGGGTAGGAGCACTACCCCCAGGTCTGCCTGGCCTCCGCTCCTGGGCTGCACGTGCAGGGGGAGACAGCTGCTCGTGCTCTGCAGTTTCCTCTGGAGGTCCAAGCACAGCCACCCTCCAGCCTCTGACGCAGTTTCATTTCAGGAAACAGGTTCTGAGGCCCGAAGCTGGACAGACACTGAGGACACGGTTGCAGCCAGTCTGTCTGTTTCTTTCCCTAGGAAGAGCTCTATGGCCGAAGTCCAGTTCTTCTCTCTCTCTCTCTCTCTCTCTCTTTTTTTTTTTTTTTTTTTTTTTTTTTTTTTTTTGTCTTTTTGAGACAGGGTCTTGCTATGCAGTTGAGGCTGGCCTTGAGCTCACTTTTGGAGCCCAGGCTGGTCTCGAACTCGCACCAATCCTCCTGCCTCAGCCTCAGCCTCCCTAGTGCTGGGATTACAGGCGTGAGCCACCATGCCCGGCCTCTCTCTTCCTTTCATTTTTTTTTTTTTTTTAAACATAAAATGGATTACACACCAAAGACACAAGAGGGGGAATTTCTTAGAAAGCTGCCCTGAGAGTGGGGATGGGCAAGTCACACAACAGCCAGCTGTCCCACAGAGCAGTCTTCCTGCAGCCAGCCTCCTCACGGCCTCCAGCCAGCACCACCTGAGGCACTGGTCCAGGGGCCCCTAAGGCCAGACCGTGATGAAACCCACAGAGGGACTTCCTCTGGGAGGAGCAGGGGCAAGACTGTGACTAGGAAGGGTATCTCTAAGATGCTGGCCATGTTTTCTAATCTAGATGCCAGTCAGGCAAGTTTCTGTTTCTTTCTTTCTTTCTTTCTTTCTTTCTTTCTTTTTTTTTTTAACATTCCTTAAACTGGGTGCGGTGGCGTATGCCTGTGACTCCAGCACTTGGGAGGCTAAAGCAGGAGGACTGCGGCAAGTTCCAGACCAGCTGGCTATCCAGTGAGTTCAGTGCCATCGTGAACACCATGTCTCAAAACAACAACAATAACCAAAAACCCTAAAGTTAATTCCTTGGACCACATGTCTATCTTTTTATGCACAGCATATCAGATGCTGGTTTAAGTCTAGTTTCTGGAGGAATGGTAAAGAAAGCGTTTGGGCTATATTGCAGTCTAGGGCTCAGGGACAGGTGGATGTGCTTCAAGCTGTGTCCTGGGTTGGTGAAGGGTGAATGCCACACTCGTCTCCTACATTAACAGCATTTGCTGAGGAAACACCTGGCGAGACCAGCTAGGTATTTCCACAGGCTGGCCTTGAAATACGTAGCCCAGGCTGGCCTTGAACTAGCAGCAATCCTCCTGCCTCAGCCTCCCAAGTGCGGGAATTACAGGTGTGAACCACCATGTCCAGCCATTTCCACAGGTTAAAGCCTCTGAGTGGCCGCCTTGCTTTTGGCCACTCTTAGAAGACAGTTCACCAAGCCCGGGGAGCAGGACTTCTAAGTAGGACAGGCAAGAGCCCCACCCAAATGCAGCTGTGTTTCACAGGCCTCTCATCAAACTTGAGCTTTGCATGGGGACAGCAAGTTCATCACGGTGCTATATTATGCGTGAGCATTAATGACCCAGTGGGTCAGAATATGCAAAGCTCCTCTTCTGGATTCAAGGTTCTGCACCTGACATGTTTGCATAGAAGACTCAGAGGGTGCTGGTGTGAAGGTGGTCACCTCACACTCTTCCTGGCTGCAAGAGACCCCTGCTAGGATTCCCCAGTCTGCCCCTGGGTTAGCCTGTGACTGTCTTGGGCTCTTGGTCCTTCACCGGTTCTCCTGTTTGGAGTTTCTCAGCAATGTCTGCTGCAGAGCCAGAGGGGTGTGTGTGTCAGGGCAACATTCCTCAAGGACCTTGAAACGAATGATTATCACACATATCAAAAACCAAGCAGGAAGAACTATTGATGCGGTAGCAGCGGCGGCGGCGGCGGCGGCGGCGGCAGCAGCGGCGGATGCTCAAAGAGTGCAGCCTGAGCGGCGGACTGGGAGATGAAATCCAGGTTAGGACGCAGCATGGAGTGCTCGAAGCGGCCACACGCCACGAAAGCCAGGGATAGACCCTTACCCCAGCGGCCAGCTGGGAAGTCCTTCGCCCTCCTCGCCCCCCCATCTGCAGCGTACGCTAACTGGGTCTCAGCCGTTTCTGTCATGGGGCGGATGGTTCGGCTGCACACCAGCGGCACTCCCTCCCTTGCGGCCTGCGATGCACCGTCCCACCCCGAGTGTACTGCTCCTGCCGCTGCCGAGGACGGCAGGCTGCGCTGGGTGGAGCCTGGTGGTAGAGACCCACACAGGCTTGTCTGTCCCAGAAGGAACTCAGCCAGGAGGCAAAGCCACCCTTCCTCGGGCAGAGCTTGCAAATGTACCCAGAGTCCCTGTTGTCATCGTGACTGGGGTGGGCATGGGCAGTGTACAACATGGACAGGGCAGAGGACCCTGAACATCCTTACTGGAACCGTCACCTGCTCAAAATGCCAGCTCTTCCTGGAGGAACATGTTTCCAGAAAGATCTAAGACAACTAAGGTTTTTGGATTACCCTAGCATATAAGCGCCTAAAGAGACTTGTCCGTCTGGAGACTCAGCTCTGCCTGGCCACTTCCTGCTGCACAGCTCTGTGTTCTGCCTATTTCCTCTGATACTTTGATCGCTCTCTCTAATTCTTGCTTTCACACCAATCGGTGCAAAAAAGCCGTGACCTCTACCCCAACCTTTATGAATGGGGAGAAGGCTGTCTCTGTCCTTCTCTGTGGCCCAGGGAGTGGGAGGCGCTTCTGGCCCATGCAGGAAGGCTGCCTGGTGAGGCATGCAGTGCCCCAGCCCCCACCTCTGGCTCCACCCTCACATGCACCTGCGGCAGGACTGGGGTCTAGTGTTAAGGCACCAGCAGAGCCACCTAGAAAGAGAGGTTACTTTGAGTCGGGGAGACCCAGCATCACCAGACTACCTCCAGGGACCGTCTCCAGCCAGGCCTGCACTGCTGCGCGGCGTACAGAGGGGAGGCCGGGTGCTGAATGCAAAACAGATGATAAATACAGAGTTACACAGCAGGAAGTGCTCCCAGGGAGAGAGCCGAGTCAATCCTAAAGTCCAAACAGGAGATGCTGTCATGAACACAGGCCTGTCTGGCACCAGCAAGGGATGACGATCCACTGTGAACCTGTGGGGGGACTCAGGGCAGGGAGAGAGGAGAGAAGCCCCTGGGAGGGTGGCAGCGCTGTCCCAGTCCAGCAACGCCTCTCTTGCCACCCTCTGCACAGCTGCTGGGTGGCTACAGAGCTGTGAAAGCCACCTCGGAGGCTGGTCTCGCCTACTGGAAGACGTGGGGCTGCAAGGAAGAAATGTCCTGTGAGAGGCTGTGTTTCCTTCCCAGGGCAGGAAGCACTCTTCTGCAAACACCTTCTACGTGTCCTGGGGTTCAGGACAGCCCCTGGGAATACTTGAGTAAGAGGGTGTGGACCACAACAGCACACAACGGCAAGACGGGGAGCTGAGAGCACGCAGCCCTGCAGCTCCCAGAGTCCTTCGTCCTTCACTGCCATTCCCAAAAACAAGCCGGAGGAGGCATGAGCGAACACAGACCTCAACGGAAACCTACAGTTGGACACCACATGGCAGCTTCTGAGCCTCCTGCACGCACAGCTCTTCTGGCTTCGCTTTCACGTGTGCCGCCCTCCCCCGTCTGCCACGCATGGTCACCTTGGGCCCAGCCCATGGGAAAGCCCCAGCATTTCTCAGAGATGACAAGAGCCTGCTGTGGACTATGCGGGACAGCAAGCTAGTGCCTGCTGTTCCCCACCCAGGTCAGCTTCGTGTTACTGGTTTGCATCAGTGCAGAAAGACTGAAACCTCTTATTCCATGAAGAACTTTACATATCCCAGAAGGAGAGGCCAGGGTGGCTGTCGGGTTAAGTTAGGAAAATGCACTGCTCTGGGGCTGGCTGCTTCCGAGCAAGGTGGCAGCTGGCTTGCGTGGGTGGCAAGGTCCTCTGCAGTCGTGGGAGGGGACCCCTGGGGCCTGCGTCTCAGGGCAGTTACCTCTAGAAGTGGAGGACTCGGAGGTTGGGACCATCCTCTCCTCCTCCTCCTTCTCCCGAATGTGGGTCCAGTGCACATCGGCCTGGATTGCCAAGGGATCCTTCGGATTTATGATCTGCTGTAGCCTGTGGTTCACGGCTAGCGACCAGGTTCAAAGGGTGGAGCAAAGGACAGAGACGATGCAGCGAGAAAATGAACGGGCACGGAGAGGAGGGGAGGAAACACCAGAGGAAAGGAAATAGAGAAGTTAGAGTGGTGGCCAGGAGCCATATGCATCAGAAAGAGATAAAAAGTGAGACTGCGTGCTGACACACACATGTGTACGCACACGTGCACGCATGCGTGCTTCTCACTATCAGGTTTAGTCATACTAAGCTCAGTATGTACTATTAATTTCAATAAAGACAGCCACATAGTCCACCTCTGAATACAGATTCTGAGCTCTTTTCATCCTCAGGTGTGTCTGAGGGACCCAAGTGCCAAGAGCAGATTATAACTGGCCTCTGGGAATCATGCCAGGGGTCCGCGGACACAGCTGTTACTAGCAGGGCCTGAGACCTGCAGGACACATCGCTGTGGCTCTTTTCATAAGGCAAGTGCTTACCACCACTTGCCAGGCTGACAGCTTCCCCTTGAGAAGTGACAAGAGGTGTGACAGGACAGTGCCTTTGTGCTCTGAGGCAGCTTACGTGAGATAAGAATGTACCCTGCTGGCACGCAGTCTGAGCTTCTGCAGGAAGCACTGCTACTAGAGAGCAGAAGTCACCCTTTTCTAAGGGGCCTCACCCTGCATGCCAGGTTTGGGTCAGGAACATGAGGTAGGAGGGTGGAAGGCAGAAGCTGGGAGAGGGAGTGGAATGCTAGCAGTGAAACCCTACATTTATGGGGTTCCGAGACTGATACCTCTGCAGCTTCTGTGCGCAAAGTCTTCTTCCTTACACCTTCATCTGGCACACCACCGAGCTCTCTGGACATGAGACCTGGCCTCTCGGCTAGATGCAAACCCACCAGTGGTCCCTTCCACTTATTCCTGCTGTCAAGACGAGCCCGTGGAACTGGTGTGCAGCCCCTGCCCTGTGGGTCCCTGTCATTAGTGCTTGGATCGTGCCACATAGTTAAGATAAAGGAGGCAGCCAGTGACTGGGGGAGGGGGTGAGGAGGGGACACTATGTAGGAAAGAGGGTGGCTGTTTAGATAGCAAGAGCAGGTGCCACCTGATCCGAGGGGCTCTGGGCTTCCCGCCAGGAGCCACTTCCATCTGGGAGCGGATGTTCTCCCTCCCTTAGCAACCTGGCTTTGCAGTGTAACTCACTATGATGACAACCCCTTAGCTGGTGTGAGGGGAAGCCACATGGGCAGTGGGTGCCAGGGAGAGCCTCAGAGTGGATGCCAGCTGCCTTCGGTCACGTGAGGGTGCCGACCTCTCGTGGCTTCCTTACTGCAGGTCCTCACAGACTTGCACACTGTTTCCAAGGCTGACTGACATGCCTTTATGGTGCTAGATGCCCCTGGATCATGCAAAGTCATCTGGGAGCCTGGGCATCTTAGGACAGGGAGGTGGGTCAGAGAAAGAAAGGCAGGGCTTTTCTCTACCTTCTAAGTGACCAGAGAGCCAGCATCCTCCAGGTGCAATGCTCTGCTTCTAGTTAATACAGCAGCCCTGGGGATTTAGCAACGCCATGAAGCCCACCTCTCTTTCTTCTCAGGGAAAGGCTAAAGACAGCTGTGAGGGTGATGGGAGAGCTTATGCCTGGGCCTTCTGCAGTACAGAAGCTGGCTCTTAGCAGATAAGAACGTGCAGTAAAAGCTACAGCATGCAGAGGAGGCCGCATCCCGCATGCTCTCCGGAGCTCCTGTGGCTCCTCTTGAATCTCTGCTGCCCACAGGCCCTGCTGTGCTTTGCCTGAGAAGGCAGGGCGCAGGGCACGCATCCAGCTAGGGGAACAGCTCTGTAACGCAGATCTTTTCACGTGGGACCTGCTCTTGCAGGCATATTTAGGATTGCTAGGGGGCTAGAGTAAAGGTGGGCAAGGGGGAAAAGTGGGTACCTTTACATGTACCCGTTTCTTCTTTCTTTGAGAGATGCTGGAGCCACTGGCTTTGCAGGAGTTCTCTGTCCCAGGGGCAGTACACCCCTTCTACAGCAGGGGGAGCCCGACACCCACCAACAGCATCAAGAATCCCACAGGGGCACAAAGGGAGAAAAAAGGGAGTTGGGGTGGGGGGAGAGAAGAGATGGCGTTATCTTCAGCTGCAAGGTAGGAGTGTCTGCTGCTGCCCACCACACCAACATCTGCTGCCCAGAAGACAACACATGCTCCAGGCTGGGGACACTGGTCCCACCTGGGAATGTTCAGGGCGGGGCTGAATCTGTCCCTGTGTATTTCTCTAGTTGAAGCCCTGTTCCCCACAGGCTTGGTCTTGCCCTTACGACCAAGACCAGGAAACTGCCTTCAGGAAAGGAAGGTGGCTAAAAGCTCCTAAGCTGTGTCAGGGCAAGAGCCTCTTAGCATTAATGGTCACGTGGTGATAATGATGACTTCTGGGATAACAGGGACAGGCTATCGTGTCTGACAGCAGGGACACAGACAGCTCTGTGCCTCTGCAGATGCAGCAGAGTGCAGGGGACTCAGGTCCCTGCCAGGCTCTGGCTCTTACTTGTGTCTCCGGACTGGCAGAAACACAAGCCACCTTGCATCAGCTTTGGCCTCCACTTTGGGATGGGAGAGCAGCTCTGCCGGGGAGCTTTCTAGAAGCTTCTGAGGATGCGCTCTAACCTTGACCCCTCAGACCAGTGCTCAAGGCCCACACCAGGGTTGGGCATGCTTTGTTACCATCCACCTTGCCTCATCAGGACCGGTGTCTTCGGGCCCCACAGCTCTCCAGGGAAGGGCTCGGGGACATGAACCCCATGCCTGGGAAGGTATAGGCCTTGTGGTGCCAGAGGAAACAGCCCTTGGGCTCGGCCTGGGCAGTGAGCATGGTCAATTCCAGGAAATGTAAAGAAAAGCCCAAAGGGGGCTGGGGAGATGGCTCAGTGGAATAAGTGCTTGCCCGGCAAGCACAAGGTCCTGTGTTCAATCCCTGTACTATAAAAAGAGAAAAAAAGAAAAGCCCAGGGACAACAGGGTAACCATGTGCCATGTCTCCTGTGCTGTCCAGTATTAACCTGCTCCCTGCCTGGCAGGATGGCTCAGTCGTCTAAAGCGCCTGCTTAGGAAAGCTTGGGTGGCTGCAGGGACCGAGGTTCGATCCCCGGCACCACATGCTGCACCAGCCCTGCCCTCAGGGCAGGCTGAGCCTGCCATAAAAATAAATAAATAAACAAAATTTCTGAAACCTGCTCCCTGTCCCCAGATAGGGAGAAGCGAAGCTCAGGAAGGCAAAGGTCTGTGTCCTCACTCCCAGCTCGGTGCCCTCCAAAGATGGAGCCAGGCCCTTGTCTGGGGAGTCTGGTCCCCACCTGCCTTGGTTCCTTCCTCATCTCTCATGGGCCCCTCTGGACAGGACAGGGAAGGATGACCATTGTTCTATACACAGGCAGGCAGAGGGGCCCAGAAATTGGCTTCCTTGTCATTGGAGGTCACAGACCCAGAGAGGTACAAAATCAAGAACTCCAAAGCAAGACGCTTTCAGAACAACTAAAGTGACTGAGTACTGAACCTAAGCTCTCCTAGGACTCCGGGCCCCAACATTACTCTGAGCATCACCAAGGGGCACCGTGCTTAGGGACAGCTAAGCTCACAGCAGCCTCCACCATCCAAGACTGGGAATCGGGGCCTCCTTCAGGAAGCTCAATTTCCTTGCTTCACTCTAATTAATTTCTCTAATTGAAATTAAAGAGAAAAAGAGAAGACAGGAATGTATAACCTAGCTAGAACCAAGTCTTCAGGCTGGCCCCTGTCTTCTATTTCTAATAAGAAACACCAGAGTGAAAAGAGGTATTACTCCCACTGTGTGGTCTGCCTTGCGCCTAGGGCCGGGAGCGGCCAGAGACCAGGTCTCAGCTCTGCAGGAGGCACCTGGTGACTGAGCCAAAGAAACCTTCAGCATGTGCATGCTGGACGGGGTCAGGGCGGCAGGAGAGGCTTTTCTCTGACCTTCACTAGATGCTTCCTCCTCTTCCTCCTCCTCCTCCTCCTCGTATTCCTCCTCCTCCTCCTCCTCCTCGTATTCTTCCTCTTCTTCCTCCCCAGCCTGGAAGTCCTTGGAGGCCTCTAGCTCCTCTTCACTCCTTCCTTTTAGGAGGGCGTGGATCCGCACAGCCTCCTTCCAAGGAACACCACCCAGGTCGGAGGGAGGCAGCTGGTCCTCCTCCTCCTCATCCTCCTCCTCCTCCTCCATCTCCGACTCGGAACTGCTGTTGAAGCAACCACACAGCCAAGTGAGGAAGGATGCGATGTGGAGAGGGGACAGTTCAGAGCACATCGTCTCAGCAAGGCTCCTGCTGCTGAGCACGGCCTCCCTACCCAGGAAGAGAGGGTGATGGGATTAGATGATGCACCCCTGAGTGACCGAGCATGAAGCCATGCGATTCCATAGCCTGGAAAACACTGCGGCCCTGGAGTTGGGGTTCACAGAGGGCTTCAAGGGCACAGCAGAGGTAATGCCTTGGTTTGGCTATAAATCCATAATCTTACACATTGAGAATGGAGAGAAAAATCCTTCAACCTGACCCACTGGAAGACGTCAGTTCTACTCTACTTGGGTCACTCGGTGGCTTCTCTGGAGAACCATGGGCCTGGTGGGGATGGAGAAAGAGCCGTAAGATGCTGCCAGAGCTGCAAGAGCAACCAGTGCTCTGGGCCAGGGCTGGAGCAAGCAGCTGAGGGATTCCCCGGACTCCTGGGCTGCACACACAGGCGACACACCGGCAAGTGGTAGCTGAGGCCCGGCCCACTGCACAGCCATGGCACGGAGCCCACTGGGAAAGGCCCTCCACATGGGGGTTACCACACCTGATGGGCAGGGCAGCTGCACTCTGCACACCTGTGCCTTGGCAGCCCACAGCTGGCTTGGCCCAGAGACTGCACTGCATGCAAGAATTTAGGGAAGAGGGGCTGGCGAGGTAGCTCAGTGGTCTAAAGCACCTGCTTAGGCAACTGCAGGGACTGCGGTTTGATCCCTAGCACCACAAGCTGTGCCAGCCCCACCCCCAGGGCAGGCTGAGCTAATCATAATATAAATAAATAGGGGCCCGGCGGGATGGCTCAGTGGTCTAAAGCACCTGCTTGGGAAAGCTTGGGCGGCTTCAGGGACCGCGGTTCAATCCCCGGCACCACATGCTACGCCAGCCCTGCCCTTGGGGCGGGCTGAGCTGGCAATAAAAATGAGTGAATAAACAAATAAAGGTTCTGAAACAAGAAAAAACAAATTCTTTAAAAAAATATAAATAAATAGCCGGGCGTGGTGGCTCACGCCTGTAATTCCAGCACTTGGGAGGCTGAGGCAGGAGGATTGGTGTGAGTTCAAGACCAGCCTGGGCTACAAAAGTGAGCTCAAGGCCAG
>PVJA010011307.1:0-55054 GCA_004027025.1 Myocastor coypus
ATTGAGAATGCACTATTAGTGTGTTTTGAATTATGTTATTTCTTACTAAAAGTAATAAAAAATATGGTGACTGGGGAGATAGCTCCATGGCACAAGTGCCTGCCTGGCAAGTGCAAGGTCGTGAGTTTGAACCCCGGTCCCGCAAAAAAAAAAAAAAAAAAAAAAAAAAAAAAAAAAAAAAAAAAAAAAAAAAAAAAAAAAAAAAAAAAAAAAAAAAAAAAAAAAAAAAAAAAAAAAAAAGAGTAATAAAAAATAAAATTTAAAAAGGATGAGCAAAGCCATGTGCAATACTGCCAAGATATATTGTTAAGTAAAAGAATAAAGAAAGTAGTGGGATCTTACCACTGCCTTTCACAAAAATGTATAATATACCCAAGGAGGGGAGCCAAGAAATTAACAACAGCCACTGCTTTTGGAAAGAATTTGGTGTTCAAAGAAAAAAAGAGGAGAAAGGAGAAAGTATCTATAAAGAAGGGACTATTTTCAAGAAGAAAAATTTTTTTTAAAATTTATTATTTTTATTCTTGTTTCAGAACCTTTGTTTGTTTATTCACTCATTTTTATGGCCGGCTCAGCCCATCCCAAGGTCAGGGCTGTCGCAGCATGTGGTGCTGGGGATCGAACCGCAGTCCCTGAAGCCGCCCAAGCTTCCCTAAGCAGGGGCTTTAGACCACTGAGCCATCCCGCCAGGACCCATGAAGAAGAAAATTTTATTATTAGATATAGAGAATTATTTGGCCCCAATAATTCTGTGTCTCTTTATGACTCTATTCAATAACAGCAATGTGGAAACAGGGTCACGACAACTCTTAAAATAAGTTTTCATTAAGACAGTCTGATACTTTGGAGAAACCATGAGAAATGTTTTTCTATTTTAAGGCTTGTACAAATATACTGTTATAAAATGCAATCAACTATATTTATATTTATGCATTACTGCTGTTTTTTATTAATGTTAATGAGAAAGAAATAGCAATGAGACAGTTTTAAAACAGGTTAGTAGTACGGCTACAGTAATTAATACATTGCATAGTGTTGTCTTCATAGTAGTTATTCAGAGTACATGAGGCAGGGGCCCGGCGGGATGGCTCAGTGGTTTAAAGTGCCTGCTTTCCTAAGCTTGAGCGGCTTCAGGGACCTCGGTTCGATCCCTGGCACCACATGCTGTGCCAGCCCTGCCCTCGGGGCAGGCTGGGCCGGCCATAAAAATGAGTGAATAAATAAAGATCCTGAAACAAGAAAAAAATAAATAAAATAAAGTGATAAAAGATACTACAGTCATTAAAAAAAAAAAAAAAGGAGTACATGAGGCAGACATGATACCTTTCCTGAACACTATTAATACAAACTTGTCTTCTCATGGAACTAAGAGAAAGTAGTGGTATATCTATCTTAACTATTGTTTCACTACATAATTGTCCTTTATTTATATCCCCCTTGTTTGTTTTGTTTTGTCAGGGTTGGGTGTTCATTTGCTATTCAAACATTGTAGGTGCTTGAATTTATCAAAATAACCTAATGTAGCCCCATACTACATGATAGTATTAGATTATCAGCACAACTGTCAATGTCTGAAGCTGTTGAATTGAGCCTCTTACAGCTCAGTAAGTTAATATAGCTTTATTTTTTAAACCTCATGGTTAGACTTTTCTGCTGGATGGTTAAGACCAAGTTAAAATAGGACCTACACACAAAAATGTAACTTTTTTATCTGACAAGGTCATTCAAATCCCCTCAGGATTTACCTTGAAACCATGTACAATGTTTTGTAGAATTTTTGTCAGCATCAGCCATCTGGATGAGTCATAGCTCTTGCTTCACCAGTTCATTTCCTGCGAAAGCCTGAGAGAATGTTTTCTCTGTAGGCGACTCTACGCACACTACACATCATCTGTCCCTTTCCTCTGTGGCCCCATCATCTGCTGAGCAGAAAGTTTGGGACACCACTGAGTTATAACTCAGTGCTCGTTATATTACAGTTCATTTTCTCTTATGTTCTGTGCCATCACTGATCTTTAAGGGCTAGAGCCAAAATATTGGCTATCCATGTAGCCCATCCTTTTTTCTTTTCTTTTGCGGAACCAGGGAACAAACTCAGGACCTTGCACTTGCCAAGCTGGCACTTGTGCCCCTGTGCTATCTCCCTGGCCCCGTTTTCCCTAAGTTTTTGGTCTGAAATTTTAAGTTTTTAACCATACAGAAGAGAAACTTAATGATGTTATTACCCTATAACATAGGTACTTGAGCACTTTCTGAATATCAAATGCTTTAGACATAACAAGAAACATGTATTTTCTATCAATCACTGATATTATTTTTTACTAACTAATTAATTAATTAATTAATTAATGGAAACAGGGATTGAACTCAGGCCCTTGCACTTGTGAGGCAAGCTCTTATTCTACTAAGAAATCTCCCCAGCACCTAATCACTGACATTCTAATTAATCCCTATACAGTGTGCAAAAAACAATTACACATTTTTACGCAGAAATTTAGAAATATAACCATATACAGAATTGTAGCAGGTCAATCCTCTGTCATGTTTTTCTTGACTCTTATTCTCTTTTATTACTTTTTTAAACATTTACTTGAGAGAGAGTAGTAATAATTGATATGACTTTAGGAGCAGTATACATTTAAAGATCAGAATGATAGGTATTCCAAGAATGGTTTTGGGATTACAGATTGCTATCCTCAGTGTAGTTTCTTAGTTCACATGTATCAGTATATATAATTAGTCAGGGTGAGGGCTCTACCAAATAACTGCTAGTGTCAAAAACCTCATGGAGACTCTTAGGACCATTGTCTTAAACATTTGGTGTACATAAGTGTATGATTTGACCCCTGTCATGTTTCCTAACTTTTCTCCTCACTCTCTTTTCATTGTTTAAACCTTAAATTCTCAATTTCCATTTATCTGTGTTGTGACTTTCTATTTTTAGTTTAGAACACAAAGCTCCATTTTATTAGTAAGCATACAAAACTGTCTTCATAGGAAAGTCCTGTCCCCCTTTCCAGGTAGACAGATGAATCTCTTCCACAGATCCTACATTTTTCTTCTACCCATACTTCCAGCGATGATGAAACTGTTTATAGGGATAGGTGATAACATTTTTTAAGGCTGTGCAAGTCACCAATGAGTATTCTATTTCCAACCATTCTCTTCTTTCATATACATTGCTGCAATTCATTTATCTTCCAGCCTCGAAGCCATATGGGGTCTATGATCAGGATTTTGGGGTGGTTTTCAAAGTCTCCTAGGATCCTGAAGTTGTCATATACTCTGAACATTTCCCTCTTCTCATTGCAATAATCAACCACTTTGGGAGGTGGCAGGGTGAGCCTTATATAGGACAATCCTAGAACATCCCGAGAGAAGTTTCTGCAAGCCATGATCACTGAGCCCCACAGGAACTTTTCAGCACTCCAAGAGAGGAGCCCTGCCGTTGCTGTAGTCTGAATGTGGATTGGGTGTGGCCTTCAAGGAGACCACAAAGCAAGCTGTCCCTGCCACCTTTACACTAATTTTAGCATGCAGGCAACCATCTTGGACCTTAACCAGCTGTCTTTCTATTTTTCTTTCTTCTTTTGAGTTCTCACACTAGAGAGATTATATCTTCTGTAAATTTCTCATAGAATTTAGATGTGAATCCATCAGGACTTGGACTTGTCTTTGTCAATAGGTTTTTTTTTTAAATTACATTTTGTATTTCTTTGGCTGTTATTGCGTTGCTGAGAGTTCTTATATCTTCTCCATTCAGTCTTGGCAATTTGTAACTTTCTAGGTATCCATCCATTTCTTCTGTGCCTTCAGTTCTGTGAGAGTTACTATTCTCAAAGTAGCTATTAATGATCTTCTGAATCTCCACTGGGTCTGTGGTAGTTTAACACTTTTCATTCTTTATTGCTTGAATTTGAATTTTTCTATCCTCTTTGATGAGGTTATCTAGGAGATTATCAATTTTACTTAATCTCTCAAGAAGCCATCCTTTTGGTCTTTTAATTCTTTGTATTGTTTTCTTCATCTCAGTTGAATTAATTTCTATTCAAACCTTTTAATTTCCTCTCATCTTTGGGTTTTTGGCTTTGCTTTGCTTTCTTCTTCTAGACATTTGAAGTACAGCATTAGGGTATCTATTTATTTCCATTCTGTTCTGTTCTACATTTTCTTTCTTTTTTTAATTTGGATTTTTAGGAAAACTTCTAGAGGGTGTTCAGGACCTCACTACCACATTGGACTCATAGTGGTCCACTTGTTTGCTGCCTCCCAAGAGCTGGGATTACAGGCACCTGCCACCATGACCAGTCTCATTTGCTGTGTCAGCGTGCCCCGGGGATGGGCTGTCATGGCCCGCCTGGGGGATCAAACCTCCAGCCCCTGCACCTGCTTTCAGGCAATTTAATTTGCTGAGCTATTTGGCCAGCCCCTGTCCTGCTTTCTTACTGTGCAAATTCACAGCTATAAATTTTCCTCTAAGAATTGCTTCATTGCATCCTATAAATTCTAAGTTGTGCTTGAATTTTCATTGAATTGCAAATATAGTTTATTTTTTTATTTTCATCTGCAACCTATTGGTTGCTGTGGAGGGTGTTGTATAATTTTCATGTATTTATGGTTTCTTTTGTCATTTATTTCCAGTTTCATTATCTGTGGTCTGATAATATGCATGGGATAATTACTGTTTTCTTTTATATAGGTAAGCATGACCTATGGACCAGTATGTGGTCTATTTTAGAAAATGTCCCAAGTGCAGCTGTAAAAAATGTTTATTGAGATGTTGTTGGGTGGAACACTGTTTATATTTACACTAAGTCCATTTGTTTTAAGTTCTTCTTCAGTTCTGCTAATTGTGGATATTTTTTGGTCTGCTTGACCTACCTTTTTTGTGATAAAGGAGTGTTAAGGTCACTTGCTAAAGTTTTGGTATTTGATATTAGATTTTTCATGTTCATTAAGATTTGTGTTACATGGCTGAGTGCTCCTGTGTTGGGTGCAAACATATTTATGACTGTTACCTCTTTGTCTTGAATTCTTCCTCTAACAACTATGTATTGGCCTTCTATATTTCATTGGAACATTCTTGGTTTGAAGTGACAGAGTCTATGAACAAAATAGCTATGTCTACATTTTTCTGAGGTGCTAAGCTTGTAGTATTGTTTTCCATGCTTTGACTTTCAGCCTATGGATTTCTCTATAAGTTAAGCATGTTTGTTGTATACAGCCTATTGTTGGATTATGCTTCATAATCCACACTGCCAGTCTATTTCTTTTAATTGGACAATTAAGTCCATTTACATTGATGGTTGTAATTGAGATGCATTGCCTTATAATTGACAAGTTATTTTTGCCATTGCTTTTAATAAGAAATTACAATATGACAGTTATAAAACATGTTAGTAGAACATTCACAATAATTTATACAATGCATATTGTTGTCCTCATTATAGTTATACAGGGCACAAGGTATAGACATGATAAATTTTCTAATGGTTATTGGTACAATAGTAGATTTCTTCTCTTTGATCTAAGAGAAGGTAGTTTTGTACATAGTCAAATGTTCCATAATTTCACTGTGTTACTGGAAAAACTGCCAATGTGGAAGCTGTTGATTTATGCCTTTTACAGCTCAGCATAGTAAACTACCCTTAAGTTTTATGCATGATATGTAAGCTTTTCTGCTGGGTAGTCAATGTCAAATTAAAGCAGGACCTATATAACAAAGCATGTATTTCTTGCACCTCTCAAGGTCAGTCAAATTCCCTCAGGATTTACTTAGGAATCATGTACAGTGCTTTGTACAGTTGTTGTCAGTGGCAGCCATCTGGATGAGTCATGGCCATTCCTTAACCAGTTTGCTCTCTGGGAAAGTCTGAGAGAATATTTTCTCTCCAGGTGACTCTCCTTAGGCACACTATTTACCTTCAATCCCTTTCCTCTGTGGTTGCTTGATCTCCCTGAACAGAAAATTTTGAAAACCACTGAGTTATAGGATATTACAGCCCAGGTTCTGTTCTATCCTGAGTCTTCACAGACCTTGAAGGGCTAGGGCAAAAATGTTGGCTATCCTTATGGCCCTTTTCTTATTTCTCTAACTTTTGGTCTGTAAACTTATATTCTTATCCCTCCAGAAGAAAAGCTTAGTGATACTATTACTTTAAAACATAGGTGCCTGAGCTTACTGTCTTTCTGAATATCAAATGCCTTAGGCTTAACTTGGAGTTGGTATTTTCCGTAAATCATTGATATTCTCATAAATCTCTATGGAATGTGATAAAAAGCAGGTTACACATTTTTACACAGATATTTAGAAATGTAATCACGTACCAAAGTTTAGGCTGTACATCCTTTGGCACTTTTCCTAGTCTCCTACTCTTGTTTAATACCCTTTTTGGTTTTCTTGTAAACCAACCACTTATTTGAAAGTATAACAGTAACTGAAATTACATTAGAAGGAGCACACATCTAAAAGATCAGAATGACAGGCATTCCAAGCACAGTATGAGTGTTACATATTGGTATCATCAGTGTCAAAAATCTTTTGAGGTTTCTTAGGACCCTTGACTAATTCATGCTGTGCATATAATTGCATAGTTTTGCTCCTGCAATGTTTCCTCTCTTTTCTGTTTCCAGTCACTTTGCTGTTTAACCCTTAAGTCTGTGATTTCCATCCAACTATGTTATGCCTTTTCATTTTTATTTCTTCTTTTGAGTTCTTACACTAGGGAGATTATACAACATTTACAAATGGAGGTCTGGTTTATTTCACTTATGAGTATATGCTCAAGATACATGCATTTATATATGAAGCCTTCTAGTTTATCATTCTTTACAGCTGAGTAATATTCCATTGTATAAAAATATCACATCTTTTTCAAACATGTTCTTCATATATTGGCCATTTTGGTTGTTTCCAAGATTTGGCTATTATGACTTGGGTTGCTGTATACATAGGTGCACAGATGTCACTATGGTATGACGTTTTCGGTTCTTCTGAGCAAATTCCCTTTAGGGGGATAGCTGGACTGAATGGGATTTCCAGCTCTACTTTTTAAAGGAGGGTCCACACTACTTTCCATTATTGTTGCACCAGTCTGCATTCCCACAAGCAGTGCAGAAGTGTTCTCCTTTCCCCACAGCCCGTCCAGCGTTTGTTGCTGCTTAATTTCTTTACGAAAGCCATTCTTTCTTGGATGAGATGGTACCTAAGCGTTGTTTTAATTTTCAATTCACAAATGGCTAGAGATATGGAGCATGTACTCATTTATTTGTTTATTTATTTATTTATTCATTGCATCTTTTTTATTTTATCATTTTTAATAAGAAATAACAATAAGATAGTTTCAAAACACGTTAGTAGTACGTGTACAATAATTGACATTTTGCATAGTGCTGTTTTCATAATAGTCACACAGAGCATAGGGTGCAGACATGAAGAAGTTTCTAATCGATATTGGTAAGGAAAAAGAAAAGAAAGAAAAGCCAAAAGATAAAGAGAGAAAAAGAAAGAAAGAAAGAAAGAAAGAAAGAAAGAAAGAAAGAAAGAAAGATTTATTTTCTTTGAGCTGAGACGAAGTAGCTGTATACACAGTCCAATCTTCCTTATTTGCATTCGGTTACTGGTGAAACTGGCAGTGTTGGAGGTTGTTGATTTAAGCTGACTTACAATGAACATCCCCTCACCCCTTTTCTTTTACACCTCTAAAAGACCAGAATGAAAGGTATCCCAAGCATGAAAAATCTTTTTTTTTTTTTTTTGTCTTTTTTGAGACAGGGTCTGGCTATGCAGTTGAGGCTGGTCCTGAGCTCACTTTTGTAGCCCAGGCTGGTCTCGAACTCTCACCAATCCTTCTGCCTCAGCCTCCCGAATGCTGGGATTACAGGCGTGCGCCACCACGCCTGGCTGAAAAATCTTTTAAAGGTTCTTAGGAATAATATCTGATTCATCCTGTGTACATAAGTGCACGGATTTGTTGCTGCCATGCTTCCTCTATTTCTGCTTCCAGTTACTTCATTGTTTAATCTTTAAGTATTTGATTGTCATTCAGCTGTGTTATGCCCTTCCATTTTTATTTCTTCTTTAGAGTTCTTATACTAGGGAGACTAAATGATATTTACACATGTAGTCTGGTTTATTTCACTTATGAGTACATGTTCAATGTACATCCACTTATATATGAAGTCTTCCAGTTTATCATTCTTTATACCTGAGTAATATTTCATTTTATGAAAATACCACATCTTTTTCAACCATTCTTCAAAAGATGGGCATTTTGGTTGTTTCCAAGATTTGGCTATTACAAATTGGGCTGCTATAAACATAGGTGCACAGATATTGCTATGGTATTATGTCTTCAGTTCTTCTGGGAAAATTTCCAGTAGTGGGATAGCTGGATTGAATGGAATTTCCAGTTCTAGGTTTTTAAGGATCCTCCACACCACTTTCCATAATGGTTGCACCAATCTGCATTGCCACAGCAGTGGAGAAGGGTTCCTTTTCCCCCACAGCCTCTCCAAAAGCTGTTTTTTGGTTGATTTCTTTATGAAAGCCATTCTTTCTGGGATAAGATCATACCTAACGTTTGTTTTAATTTGCATTTCACAAATGGCTAGTGATGTGGAGCATTTCTTCATGTACTTGCAGGCTTGTTGAATTTCTTTCTCTGAGAATTGTGTGTTCATCTCAGATGCCTGTTTCTGGATTGGATCTTTGAATTTTGGGACCCTAATGGTATTTAGTCCTTTGTAAATTCTACATAGAAGACCTTCATCTGGATATTTATTAATTAAAATTTTTTCGAAATTTGTGGGTTGTCTTTTCACTGTTCTCATAATTTCTTTTGAAGTGCAAAAATTTCTTAGGCAGAGGAGGTCCCACTTCTTGATGCTTTCAAGTGTTAAACATACATTTTGATTTCTGTCCAAGAACTTTTTGCCTACTCTAATGTCAAGATATCCTTGCACTTTCTCTTCCAGGAGATTCAATGTTTATCTTTTAACATTTAGATCTTTAATCCATTTTGACTTTACTTTAGTGCATAGTGATAGACTTGGGTCAAGTTTTAGTTTTCGGCATGTAGGGAGCCAGTTTTTTCCAGCACCATTTGTTAAAAGAGGCTGTCTTTCTTCCAGTGAGCATGTTTGAACGCTTTGTCAAAAATAAGGTGGCTGAGTGTGTTTGTATTTGCTTCTGCATCTTCTAATCTATTCCACTGATCCTCAGGCCTATTCTTTTGCCAGTACCATGCTGATTTTATTACTGTTAGCTTTGTGGTATAAGTTTAGTTCAGTAATAGTAATGCCTCCTGCCCTACGTTTGTTGCCCAGAATTGTCTTTACAATTTTGGGGGATTTTTGGTTCTAAATAAATTTGAGGAATGATTTCTCCAGGTCTGTGAGGTATGCTGATGGTATTTGGACAGGAATTGCATTAAATCTGTATAACAATTTAGGGAGGATGGCCATCTTCACAATGTTTGTTCTTCCAATCCAGGAGCAGGGAATATCTTTCCATTTTCTCAAATCTTCTAGGATCTCTCTTTTCAGAATACTGTAGTTTTCATTGAAAAGGTCTTTTACTTCCTTAGTTAGGTTGATTCCTAAGTATTTCATTTTCTTCGATGCTATCATAAAAGGTACTGTTTCTCTAATTTCTCTCTCGCTGTGTTTGTAATCTGTGTAGAGGAATGCTATTGATTTTTGTGTTGACTTTATAACCTGCTATGCTAATGAACTTTTGCATTAGTTCTAGTAGGTTCTTGGAGTCTTTGGGGTCTTCCAAGTAGATTATCATGTCATCTGCAAATAATGATAACTTTTTATTACTTATTTTTATTCCTTTTATTTTTCTCTCTTGTCTAATGGCTGTAGGTAATGACTCCAGAAGTATATTGAATAGGAGTGGTGACAGAGAACATGCTTGTCTTTTACCAGATTTGAGAGTAAAAGACTTCAGGTTTTCCACATTTAGAATTATGTTAGTTGTTGGATTGTCATACATAGCTTTTATCAGCTTGATGTAGATGCCCTCAACTCCAAGTTTCTGCAGGACTTTGAACACGAATGAGTGTTGGACTTTGTCGAAAGCCTTTTTGGCATCAACTGAAACAATCATATGATTTTTGACTTTAGCTCTATTGATATAGTGTATTATATTTATACATTTGCATATATTGAACCATCCTTGCATTCATAGCTTGAATTATACCTGCTTATGGTGTATAATCTTCTTGATTATTTGTTCTATTCTTGTGGTGAAGATTGTATTGAGAGATTTTGCATCTATCTTCATGAAAGAAGTTGGCCTGTAGCTCTTTTTTTTTTAGTTGTATCTCTCTCTGGTCTTGGTATTCGTATAACACTTTCCTCTAGGAATGATTTTGGGAGGATTTCTTGCTTTCCAATTTGATTGAAGAGTTTCAGGAGTATTGTGCTTATATCTTCTATAGATTTCTTGAAGAATTCAGTGGTGAATCCATCACATTATGGGTTTTTCCTTGTCAGTAGGCTTTTTATTACATTTTGTATTTCATTGGCTGCTATTGGGCTACTGAAAGTTCTTATATCTTCTTGACTCAGTTTTGGTAATTTTTCACTTTTCTAAGAATCTGTCCACTTCTTCTGTGTCTTCAACTCTGTGCGAGTAAAGATTCTCAAAGTAGCTATTTATGATCCTCTGAATCTCTGCTGTGTGTATAATAATTTAAACCTTTTCATTCTTTACTGCTTAAATTTATGTCCTTTCCTCTTTTTGGTGAGGTTAGCTAGGGTCTTATCAATTTTATATAATCCTTCAAAGAAGCAGTGGTTTGATTCATTAATTCTTTATATTGTTTTCTTTGTCTCAATTGAATTAATTTCTGCTCTAATCTTTATGATTTCCTCCCATCTTGGGCTTTTGATTTCATTTGCTCTTCCATTTCTAGTTGGTTTAGGTGTTGCGTGAGAGTATTTGTTTGCTCCCATTCTGTCTTCTTAATGTGTGAGCTCAGAGGTATAAATTTCCCTCTAAGAACTGCTTTCATTGCATCCCATAAATGGTAGCAAGTGTGTTTGAATTTTCATTAAAATGTAGTTCTTTTTTACTTTCTTGTTTAATTTCATCTGTTGCTGAGAAGAGTGTTGTTTAATTTCCATCTATTTCTTGGATTCTTCTGGTTTCTTTTTTCATTTATTTCCAATTTCATTGTACTGTGGTCAGATAGAATGCATAGGATAATTTCTGTTTTCTCGCATATACTTAAGCATGACCTATGGACTAATATTTGGTCTACTTTATAAAATGTCTCCAGTACAGCTGAACAAAATATGTGTTCTGAAGTGGTAGCATGGAACATTCTGTGGATGTCCACTAAGTCATTTGTTCCAAGATCTGGTTCAGTTTTGCTAGTTCTTTGCTAATATTTTGTCTGCTTGACCTATCTTTTTGGGACAAACGGGTGTTAAGACCTCCTGTTAAGATTGTAGTATTGGATAGTAGATTTTTCATGTCTAATAAGGTTTGTCTTATATAACTTGGTGCTCCTCTGTTGGGTACACACATATTTATGAGTGTTGCTTCATCTTGAATTTTTCTCCTAACCAGTATGGTCTGAAGTTTAGAATGTCTGCAAACATGATTGCTACCCCTGCTTTTTTTTTTTTTTTTTTTTTTTTTTTTTTTTTTTTTTTTTTTTTTTTTTTTTTTTTTTTTTTTGAGGTGCTGTGCCACGTAGTATTGTTTTCTTTCCTTTGACTTTTATCCCACGAATTTCTTTATAAGTTTAGTACACAGTATATGGTTGAATTTTGCTTCTTTATCCACTCTTCCAGTCTATTTCTTTTAATTGGAGATCTGAGTTCATTTACGTTGATGGTTATAATAGATATGCATTGACATGATTTACATTAGTTTTAGTTACTATTGTTTGCTCCTTTTTCTGCTGTGTTTAGTTGCTTGCCCTATTTGGTGAGTTCTTTCTGTTCTCATTTGTTTAGTTTGGCTCATTTTGTTCCGTCTCTAAAATTTTTAAGTATACTTTGTAGCTTTGGCTTTGACGTCATGAAATTCTTCAGTTGTTCCTTGCTGTGGAAGTATTTCATTTCTTCCTCATACTTGAAAAAGTGTTTTGCCGAGTATAGCAGTCTGGGCTGGAATTTGTTTTTATGGAGGATTTGAAGCACTCTGCTCCATGCTGTTCTTGATTTCATGGTTTGTGAAGAGAAATCTACCATTATTCTGATGGATTTTCCTTTAAATGTGATCTGTTTCTTTTCTCTAGCAGCTTCTACTATATTATTCTTCGGCCAGATTTCCGCGATCTTGACTATTATATGTCTGGGTGTGTTTTCAGTCATGTTGTTGTTATTTGGAGCTCTATATGGTTCATTTATCTGAATGTCCGATTGTTTTCTCAAAATTTGGGAGTTTTCTGCTATTCTGCCATGTTCTTTCTTTTTTTTTTAAGATTTTTTTTTCCTTTATTTTTTTTCTTGTTTCAGAAATTTTGTCTCTTTATTTATTTTTATGGCCGGCTCAGCCTGCCCTGAGGGCAGGGCTGGCGCAGCATGTGTTGCCTGGGATCGAACCACGGTCCCTGCAGCCACCTAAGCTTTCCTAAGCAGGTGCTTTAGACCACTGAGCCATCCTGCCGGGCACTGCCCATGTTCTTTTTATATCATTTGTGTCGACTCCGTCTTTCTTGTTGATTCCTATTAGTCTCACCTTGTTCATTTTTGCATCATCTTGCAGATAATGAATTATTTTTTCCTGCATCCTAGTTGTTTTTAAGAGATCCTTTCTTACCCTTTCACTAGCTGTGACTGTGTCTTCAAGTTCTGAGACTCTGTCTTCCCTTTTGTACATATGGAGTTGCCAACTTTTGATTGTGATTTTATTTTCTTGCATATCTCTTTGAAACTGTTCTATGAAATCTATTTCTTTCTTAAATTTTTCAATCAGGGAATTCATAATTTTTCTATTCTCTTCTAACATTTTATCAATTTCTTCTTTAGTAGTACAGAAGTCTCTCATTATACTTATCCTTTCTCTTTCTAGTTTAGAGATTATTTCAATTCTGTTCTCCTCTACTGTTTTCTCAATTTGTTCCCCTACTTTAGATGCTATTAATTTAGAGAGGTCTTTTTTAACTTCAGAGGTTATTTCTGGTCTGGCTTCCTCTATGTTTCTGCAGTAGTTTTTCCACTTGAGAGTCTATTAATTCATGAATTTCTGTTTTTACTTCAGATGTTGTCTCTGATCTGAGTTGTTCTATATGTTTCTGTACTTGTCTGTGTTCCTCAGATGATTCCAATTCAGAGGTTTTGGTTGTATGATTCCTGTTTTCTTCCATTTGTAGTGTCTCCTGTGTTTATTTTGGGTGGACTCAGGACCTCAGATGGATCTTGTTCCTTTTTTTTTATCATTATTATAGCAGTGGTCTCTGCACTCTGGTGAAGTTATGCAGTTAACAGCTGGTCATTGCGTGGCCTGGTCGGGATGGTGGATGGAGTCGCAGCTGGAGTTAGGGAGGATGAACACTGGCTGGGAGTGTCTTTACCTGGTCACCACGTGGCTCTGATCGCCTAATTGACAAGTAGTTTATCTGCTACTTTTTACCCATTTGTCTCCTGTGCTTTATTGTTTGCCCTATTTGTTGAGTTATTTTCTTTCCCACTCGTGGAGTTCTGGTCATTTTGGTCCCTGTCTAGAATATCTTTTATTAGTCTGTGTAGGGTTGGCTTTGTCATCATTAAATTCTTTAGTTGTCTTTTGTCCTGGAAGCATATCACTTCTCCATTAAACTTGAAAGAGAGTTTTGAAGAGTATAGCATTCTGGGCTGGAATCTGTTATCATGGAGGACTTGAAGTACTCTTTTCCATGCTCTTCTTCTTCTTTTTTTTTTTTTTAATCTATTTATTTATAATTTTATTAATTTTGATAGAAATAACAATGAGACAGTTTTGAAACATAATAATAACATGGCCACAATAATACAATATATATTGTTGTTCATACCAGTTGTTCAGAGTACAGAGATTATAACTTTTCTAAACAATATTAGTACAAATATTTGTCCTCATAGACCTAAGAGAAAGTAGTTGTATGCATAGGCTAATATTCCATTATAGTAGTGAGTTATCAGTAGAACTAGCAATGTCAGAAATTGTTGATTTGAGCCTTTTACAGCTCAACATATTAATATGGCTTTAATTTTTATACCTTGTGGTTAAACTTTTCTGTTGGATTGTTAAGACCCAGTTAAAGGAAGACCTATATTCTTCTAATGGTTGGTTGAGCTTGTCTTCTAGTCTGGGTTGCTCTAAACATATATAGTACCAAAATTATGGATTTCATCTTAATATCTGTGGGCTATCCTATTTTATTCTCCCATAAGCCCTGGAAGCTTTATGGTGATTATTTTGAGATTTCCACTCTTATATAAAGCACAACACTGTCTTCCTCAGAAAACAGTTTGGCATAAAAATAAAACAATTTATTTAAAAATTTTTAAATATGTTCTTTGGGTTAGTTGCAAAGACTATGCTGATAGTATTTCCAATGAGAATGATATATTTAAGTGTACAGGATCTGGAATGGTGTTTTGCTGTGAGGGTATATTTTTTTCCTGGAAAATCACATGCATTGTTGATGTGGAGTATCAAATGAAAGAAATGTCAGAGCAATCATTGTGAAATATTTTTAGAATAACCTAGTATCTACCTGAAAAACATTGTGGTTTAGACTCTCAGTTTCAAAAAGGTTCCACAGAATTAGTCTGCACTTACCTTACACATATTTATGTGTAATGGTCCTACAGGGAGCTTTATTAACAAATATCTGCTTAATGTTAGATTCCACTCTTATCTACATTGTGCACTACATAATTGGATATCATTTTGCTTTTGAAATGCTTATATACTTATGAAAAAGTTAACTATTTAATTTGTTTTTAGTGTTTTGAGTTGCTATACAATACAATGATGTTCCGGAAATGGTTGTGATGATGACCCATGAAGTTGAATCTGTATAATATAGGCACTGCTCTTGCAGACTGGTAGACCACTATTTTTTTCAGAATTGGGCTTTAAACTCAGGCCCTTGTGCTTGCCAGGGAAGCACCTATTCTACTGAGTTATCTCTAGCCCCAAGTAGTCCAGTTTTGATTACTTCTTATTTTGTTGAAATTGTTTGAACTACTAATCACTGTACTTGCCAAATATTTACTTCAGGAATAAGGATTTTAAGATAGTCTTTTTTTTTTTTTTAAAAGAATTATTTATTTTATTTATTATTATTATTTTTTCTTGTTTCAGAACCCTTGTTTGTTTATTCACTCATTTTCATGGCCAGCTCAGCCCGCCCCGAAGGCAGGGCTGGCACAGCATGTGGTGCCGGGGATCGAACCGCAGTCCCTGAAGCTGCCCAAGCTTCCCCAAGCAGGCGCTTTAGACCACTGAGCCATCCCGCCGGGCCCAAGATAGTCTTATATTTGATGAAAAATACCAATCTGGCTCTATTTTAATAAATTATTTTTTATTGTTTTTGTTTCATTCATATAAGCTCAATCTTCACATAAAAGCAGAATGCTGCCTTGTATGAAGCAACCATACTCTATTTTGGTTATAAGACCCATAAACAGCTTTCCTGCCTAAATTGTTCATTTTTGTTTATTTACTGTCATGTAAAGAAGGGTTATGTGCTTTATTAAATATTTCTATAAGGTAGACTAAAAAATGTTGATCTCCAAGTTTTTCTTGTCATATTGAGGCACTGTTTAAGGCCTTGTATTGGTGCTAATTAGAGAATGTATTTCAGAATAGCACTACATTTTATGCAGATGCAAAAGTGATTTCAAGAAAAAAATATTTATTAAAGTTGTTTTTTATTCAAATAATTTTAAAGTGATGAAATATTAATGGTCCAATCATACCAAAAGAAAAATTTAAAGTTTTTTGTTGAGATTATTGGCATTAATCAAATAAAAAGTAAAAAGAAGAGTCCTGCTGTTTTCACTGCTTCCTCATTTTATTCTTCCAAATATAAAGGGAAATTTTAATTATGAAAAAAATTTTAAAAGATATACATGTAGGTACTTTTGTTTCCTCTCTTAAATATTTGAGTTACAGTTTATTTTCAGATTGATTAGTTTAAGTATGCTGTGTCAAAATGAAATCTTATTTTTCTCCTGATTTTTTTCCATAAAAATCTGGTATTGATGCCTTGGGTTTTACAGACTTTTCTTTTCAATGAAAGACCTTTACAACAAAATAGTGTTTGTCATCAGTTTGGTAATAAACATTTAGAATTATTGTATAATTAGACATAAAAGCACATAAAGCTTTGAATATAGTTATGTACCATAAAAGTTAGGGTTTTTCACTATGATGTGATCTTAGACTTAAACAAAACTATTATTTGGGGGCTGAAAGAGAAAAAAATAGATAATTATTTTTATTTGTGTTAAGTTGCTTGCAAGGGTTTTTATTTTTCTTTAATGTAAGTTTTTTTTAATATTCCTGTTCCGATAAATTCCTGTAGAGCATGTTTCATATCTTTATTTCTTAGACTATAGATCACTGGATTAATGAGTGGGGTTCCTACAGAATAAAACAAGGTTACAAGTTTTTGTGTTCCAGCTTCATGCTCAGACATTGGGTTCACATACATAACCATCACTGAGCAATAGAAGAGTGAAACTACAGTCATATGGGCCCCACAGGTAGAAAAGGCCTTCCTTTGCCCTGCTGCTGAAGGAACTTTCAACACAGCTCTGAGAACCAGAACATAGGACATTATAATGAAGATGAAAGGAATAAACAGGAGCAGAGACATTATAATTGTCCAAAAGAACTCCATGATTAGAGCTCTGGAACAGGCAAGGGCTAGCAGAGGACCTGCGTCACACAGAAAATGATCAATTACCCTGGAGCCACAGAAGGACATCTGTGAAATGATGGTGATGGGCACTGGGAACCACAGGAAACCAAGTACCCAGCAGCTGACTATGAGATTGGTGCAGAGTCGTCGCGTCATAACGGAAGGGTAGTGCAGCGGCCTGCAGATGGCAAGGTAGCGATCAAACGCCATAGCTCCCAGGAAGAAGCATTCTGTGGACCCGAAGGAAAAGAAGAAATAGAACTGGAGGAAGCAGCCAGAGAAGGAGATGACCTTGGTGTCAGAAAGGAAGTTGGACAACATGTTGGGGACTGTGGAGGTGACATAGCAGATCTCCAGGAAGGAGAAGTTGGCCAGCAGGATGTACATGGGTGTGTATAGCCTCTGATCCCAGCACACAGCACAGATGATGGAAGCATTGCCCATGAGGGTGAGGAGGTAGACAGTAGAGAAGAGCATAAAGAGGAGGATCTGTCCTTCCCTGGGGCTGGAAAAGCCCAGGAGGACGAAGCCAGTGATGGTGCTGGAGTTGCTGGGTGTTTGGAAGGTTTTCATCAGTCTGTGAATACAAATAACAGCTGAATATCCTAGGAAGAGAAGAAACAGTTTATTTTGTTGTTGCTGTTTTTGTTGTTCAAGAGAGAAGTATGCTTGTTTTGTCATTATTTTTCTTTAAATTTTATTGATCTTAATGAGAAAAAAGATAAATAGCAATGAAACAGTTTCAAATAGTTGTAATAATCAATACATTACATATTGTGTTTGCAGTAATTATTGAGAGATATCAGATGCAGAGATGATGTCTTGTCTAAACAAGGTTAGTAACAATTTGTATTCTCAGTGAACTAAGAGAATGTAGCTATATATCTATCCTAACTCCCTTGAGAATATATATATATATATATATATATATATATATATATATATATTCTTTTTTTCCACAACAAAAGTCCTTTATTTACACTTTTGTGAAATTTGTAACTCACAACACTAGGTTATCTAGCAACTGATAGCTAACCTAGCCAGACAGGATGTTCATCTCAGGAGTGAGGTTGGTTGCTTGGTTTAGGGTATCTCAGAAGTGTCCCAAATTTTGTGATCAAGGAGATTATGAGATAACAGAGGAAAGTGATCAATGATGTATAGTGTGTGCAAGGAGAGTCAGCTAGAGAGAAAAAATTTTCTCAGGCTTTCACAAAGAACACTTGATCTTAGCCAAAAGGCAGAGAAGTGATTTTTCAGAGATCAGATTTGTCAAGCAATGGTCATGATTCATTCACATAGCTGACAATCACCGAAGATCTCAAGGTGCTGTACATGGCATCAGGATAAATCCTGAGGGGATTTGACTGACATTGTCAGATACAAAAGTTTCATTGTTAGTTATATAGGCCTTGCTTTAGTTTGGTCTTAACCATCCAGCAGAAAGGCATAACCATGAGGTATAAAAAGTAATACCATATTAATAAGCTGAGCTGCAAAAGGTTCAAGTCAACAACTTCTGACTTTACCAGTTCTGCTGATAACCTACTACTATTATGAACTATTGGATTATTTTGGGTTATTTTGCTGAATTCAAGTATCTACAATCTTTAAACTGGCATCAAGTATGAAAAGGTCCTTTAAAGACTTCTTCAAATATAGCTTCTCTAACTTTAGTGGAACACCCAACTCTGACAAATCAAAACAAAAAAGGGGGATATATTGGGAGCAACCAAGCTAGGAAATTGATTAAATATGTATAGGTGAGGCTTGTTTAGTCATTATTGATTCAATTTGTGCTGAGCATTTACTGTTACCAGGTATTTTTTTCTAGGTATTGTGGATGTAGCAGTAAACAGAAAAAAACAAAGTAAAACAGCTACTTCATATTGCTTGCCTCAAGACATTCCATTTCTTTCATCTCTTGAAATAACTACACTAATTTTATTCTTTCTTTGGCAAACATCTCTTTAAGACTAAGTTGATCCTTTACTTTGTCAAAGAGTACTTTTGTGGAAGTCTTTGGGCACATGCATCGTTCTTGCACTCAGAAAGTTTCTAAGTTTAAAAAGATAAGTGGATGAAAGTGTTTCCTTAGTTTCTAAACTCTCATCTAATGCAGCTGCTGGTAAATGAATGCTTTGATGAGGTAGGAAGGAAATATATGGGCCCTTTGGGCTGGGTTTGTAGCTTAGCTACAGCTGCTCACTTACTATGAATGAAGTCATTTTGTGATCCTCACATCACTCAGACCAGAAGTGGGATTTTTAATGTTATTTAAAATAATATCATTGAACAGTGGCTGTGCATAACCTTACTTGTTAATTCAGTGGCTCTAATAATGTTGACTACCAACCTCTTGGGTAAATATCAAATTTTTTGAGTAAACAGATACAAAAATCACTTAAGGCCCACTTTGTAGGAAACATGAACATTATCAGTGATCTTGGAGGACTAAAAAAACACTTATTCTCTGGGATAAGGGTGAAGTAGTGACCTTGAACTCTGCATTAAGAACATTAATTGATTCCCATGACTAAGGTCATTCACAAGTCCAAAAAGAATTTCCAAGGCTGTAATAATGTCTCTTCTTGTTTAGATCACTTCAGAACATTTCTGTCATTAGGTTGATAAGGACAGGGATGGGATGAAAGTGACTTCTGTTGAAGCTCAGTGCTCTCTATTTCTACGTGCTTTTTGTAAGCTTTAAATTAATTTTCTGGAGGTTCATATTAAATTTATAATGAGTTGGTATTTTTTTCTTGTGAAGGATAATTGAAGTTAGAGCCTCAATTTCTCCTGTTCTTAAAGGGACTTAGTAAATCAATGATGCAGGATAAAAATATAAAAAGATTTTTGTCTTTAAAGGCCTCTCCCAAACTTGTAAAAATAAGAAACTAGCATCTTAAAGAAGCAAAGAACAATAAACAAAGCTTACAGTGGGTTGTAATCTGTTACTTAGGGATTTCAGGAAACTAGGATTTAAAAAGGTATAACAGTTTATCCTGATTAATGTCTTCACCCTTATTTGAGACATTGGTGATTATCCCCTGTAATTCTTCTATTGTATGACCTAAATAAAAAGGAGATACTTCTGGAGTTTTGGGCTCACTTCAAGAGAGACACGTCTCAGTGAGACCTCTGAAGCTACATTCATCGGGTCTTCTCATCACTTCTTTCAGCTCCGGATCACAACATACAATGCAAACCTATTGCATTTCCCTTCTCTGTTGTAGATTATATTAAAACTAATTTTAGCATTATCCAGCACTGGGCCTTCTCATGACTTGGAAGGAAGGACACAGAGCAAAATTTGATGCTACCCATAAACTCAAGTTAACTAGTCTAAGAAATTGACATAGCACACAAAAAGTGTAGAGTCCCTGAGTTTACAAAAATATTGATTTGGAGAAATTGACATGTGGTTTTCAAGCAGTAGAAAATATTTATAATTTAATAGTAGCTATAGTTTTTTGTTTTTGTTTTTATTTGTTTTGTTTTGTTTGGGACAAGGGATCAAACTCTAAAAACATTGAGCTTGCCAGACCGGAGCTCATGCCTCTGAGTTATCTCTCCACACCTGATTGTGTAGTTTTAGCCTGCATTATTTTGTTGGATTATGTTTCCTCTCAAAATTCAATTTATAAGCGATGACCTACTTAGCTATTTTATTTGTGAAAAGATGAACATATGAATACATATTTGAGAATTTTCTTTTTCTTCATCTATTATCTTATCTTTTCCTTTTCCTTTATCTTTTATATGCAACCCAGCTGCAAATCTTGCTGCCTCTATTTCCAGTGTATCACATGATGCACCTGCTTGAACAATTTCCCCTCTGCCCTGCCCCTCTCCCATGCCACTATGCCTTGTAACCAGCCAGTTGAGGACTGAAACCTCTATAAATCATACGCCAAACAAACCCTTCTTCTTCTAACTTTTAGTGTCAGGTATTGCCTCAGTGAGGAGAAAAGTAGCTAACACAGAAATAGGTATCAGAGAAATGTGGTCACTGTCACTGGCTGTACATAATGTGGTTTAGGAGACTTTGAAGCTGGATTGTGGGAAAGAAAAGAGTTAGAAAAAGTTTGGAGATGATGGCTCAAAAACTAGAGTGGTAAAACTTTAAAATATTCTAGTGGTATTATAGGTAACAGATTTAGATAGAAATATTATGGGGAGACAGACAAGGCTTAGCATAGGGAGCCAGTTGGGTAGACAAAATACCTTGAAAGTGTCAGAGAAGCAGACATCTCTGCTCTGGGCCAGATCTTAAGGGAAAAGATTCAACAATTGTGACCACATGTCTTTTTAGAAGGGATAGACAACAGTGATTGATATTCTAAATAGGCATCAATCACCTTGAAAAAGCCAAGAGGAATGACCAATCAAACTCACTACAGGAAAAGTTCCAGTTTTATATTGCTGTCCACTTCCTATGTTACTTGTTTCCCATTTCATTCAAATTTAATCAATCTTTTCTGAGTAATGATGATTGTAATCTTACTGGCAATCATAAGGTTGTCCAACCTCATGCCCACTTTCCAAATTTTCATATTTCCCACTTTAGATCCACCTAACTTTGTGGTTTTTCTCTTTTAAAAACTTATGAAAAGACAGGTTCCTTGGCAGCCCACTCGGGTCCCCTTCTTTCCATCTGTCAGACACAAGCTTTCTTTCCCTCAATAAATAAGTTCTACTAGTAACCTCCATTGTTCCTAAAATTCACTCTTCAATTTTAGAGAACAAGAACTCATTCCAGGCACATTTCAGGAATTGCTTTCCCCTAAGTTAATGGGAGATGCTGGTCGGCGCTTAGAAGAACAGAATGCTGTTTGAAACACTGCTCCTGCAGAACAGGCCTGCAACTTTTATGCTGAGAAGGACTGTCCCGATGGATGGAATCAAGAATATGTGTTATGCCTTGGAATAAAGTTTGTCTGTATTTTGTTTGTTCCTAAAGATTTGGCCTGAGATTAAGGGCAGCTGATTAGTCCATCTTGCAGAAGAAATTTCAAGGCAGTCTAATGATGAGGCCATCGGATCGCTCCTATGAGGGGCTTGTAGGCAGGTCTGTGTTAAGAATAAACACTACAGAAAAAAGATTAAAATTCTTTAGTTCTGGCTCAAAAGGAAGCGCCAGTGAAGTTTCAGCCTGCAAAGATGGAATATAGGAAAAATTGCTGAAAATACAAGCAAGGAAAAAAAAAAGCCTTTCACAAGAAGACAACAGAAAAGATGGCCTGAAAAATGTACAAGAGCCAGCAGCACTTCAGCTTTTACAGACTCAGATTTGCACAGATGAAAGGCTTTTCTTTGACAAGAAAGCCTCAGAGGACCACTACGTCATTTCTCTGGATTACTGCAAAGGTTTCTTGAATGCTATCTTTGTTACCTCCCCCTGCATCTCCATCTCCTATATCATACACAGATCAATGCAGACCTCTAATAATATGTGAGATTACATAATTTCTTTTTTTTTTTGGTGAAACCAGGGATCGAACTCAGGATCTTGTACTTGCCAGGAAGGCACTTGTGCCCCTGAGCTATCTCCCCAGCCCCTACATAATTTCTTTGAATAAAAGCATTGAATAACTTTTTTTTTTTCTAACATAAAGTCAAGGTTCATTTTATAATCTGGTTTCTGTCTACTTGCACTAACATCTTCCCTTTCTCCTCATTTCGAGATCTGGTTTTTCATCTCCCCAATTCTTCAGCTGTAAGGACTTTCACCAGACCTGGAAGATACCAAATCTTTATGTCACTAGGTTCTTTGTTCTTGTTGTACCCTTTCCCTGAAACCTTGCCTGGAGCTCTTTCCTTTGTGCCCATCTCTGGAAATCTCTTCTCAGGGAGTAATTCCTTGAATAACCTATAGAAGGTGAAATTATTTTGTTTCTCTACTAATTTTCTCACATTTACTCTCTGTATGAAGTCAGAGACCTTCTCTGAAAAAATTTTGTTTTATTGTAATTGGCAGCACATTCTAAGTTCAATTATTGGTTGTATAACTACAACTGTGCATTCCCTTTTGAAAATATTTCCTTAAATTGTAAACTGTTTATCATAGAGATATTGAAGAATGCATACATGAGAAGGAAAGGAATGAAGGTCTCTTTCAAAATATACCTACAAATAGAGCATATATTCATTGTAAAAATAATGATTTGGCCTCCTTCTAGCTATCAGCAGCACAAACTCTTACTTGGAAAGTGAAAGTTTCTTAGTTCAATCATTTGTATCACTCACCTCAAAAAAAAAAAAAAAAAAGGATTTATGGGAAAGAAATTTTTATCCCATGTAGAGTTAAGATTAAACAAAAATATGAGTAAAACTTTGAAGGATGTGTAAAAAATATTCCTGTATTACTGTCTGCTATCAGAGTGTTGATAGAGAGTTCATAGAATTAACCTTAAAAGCAGTCATGAGAGACTGCTTTGGGAGAAGAAGTGAAAGCTATTCTGTTATCATTGATTTATTTCTCTAACTTTTAAACGTAGGCACAGAGGTTGAAGAGTGGGAAAATTAGAGCCTAAACTCTGTCAGATTTTAAAAAATAAATTGCTTTATGGATCTAGTGCAGTTATTTAACATTTGTTTTAGTGCTTTAAGTGTAAAATGGGACACTATTTAGACTTTTGTCTAAGAATTTTAAGCCATAGGGGAAAACTATTAAGGCAAATCTAGAAAGGATATAAGATTCTGGAACTTAAATATTGGCTGGATGTTGTACAAAGTCCATATGAAACTCCTTCTTCAGGACAGTGTCCCTATGGGACAGTCATCTGAGTGTGGGCCTAGAGATTATCCTGGAAAATAAGTCATACGCTGAGGTTACACTAAACTCAAAGATATGAAGTGTGAGCAGGATGACGCAGCTGCTGTTCAGCTGTTTACTTACTCAGCTCTAAGGCTGTGTCATTGGTTCCTGCATGTGGAGAGCAGCTTATCAGGCACAGTGGCAACTGGCAGTTTGCTTCTGAAGTAGCCACAGAGGCTCAGTGGTCAAGAAACTTGGGGATGAGGATGAGGCCGAGAGCTGAGTTCCAGAAATTGTAATGGAGCAGGAGTACTGGAATTTTCACCCATTAACTAAGCAGACAGTCTAGACAATCAATAACTAGGCAGACAGTCTAGACAATCAGTTGGCCTCACTGGATTGGAGCAGATTCCCAGGGAATGATATAGCTTCAGAGTAAGGCAACCTGGTTCCTGCTGCCAGCTCTTTGTATCTATGGATGTGAGACAAGTTTGCTTTTTCTAGTTTGCTTTGCTTTGCTGGGAAATAAAGTGACTAACAATACTATTTAAGTAGTGTTTTTAATATTAAATATATGTATTTAAAGTATCCAGTATGTCCTTAGTGCTCCATTATACCCCTCTATTGCTTTTACAAGCTCTTTCTTGAATATTTTTGAGAGAAATTGCCACCTATTGATAGAAAGTGGTAGGCAACAATGATAGTGATACAGGAGAAAGGACCTCCCAACCTGAAAGATACTGGGATGAGTTCATATTCTCTAATACTGAAGAATGAATTTTAGGAACAAGGGAGGCCAAGAGCAGAATGTATCTATCAAGGGAAAAGAAACTTGTGTCTGAGAGAGGGACAGAATAGAAACCCAATGTGTTGCCAAGAAAACCGTCTTTTCTGGGGATTTTTACTGAGCAAATCCACAAGGCTAGGCAGGTCCAAATTGGGAGTCAGGGCAATTTGCTCGGTGGGCATGAAGGTGGGATAAGTCCATGACCACCAGTAACTGTACAATCATAACTGCTCAGGTAAAATTGATTAAATTGGGATCAAATGGGGAAGAAAGTAACATAACAAGTGAGCATGAATACAGAACAGGGGCTTTTCCTGTAGTGATTTGGATTATTGGGTCTTCCTGGCTTTTTCAAGGTGACTGATACCTGCTTAGAATATGATTTATGATATCTAACCCTAGAGAGGTATGTGGTTATATTGGTTTAACCATTTGCCTTGATGTCTGGCACAGAGCAGAGGAACCTGCCTCTTCCGCAGTTCCCAGGTATCTTGTCTGCCTTATTGGCTCCTTTAGCCCTGCCTGACTGCCTATAATATTTCTATCTAACTCAGCTGAAGACAACAACAGCATTTCAATTTTAATATTCAGAAAGCATAGTTATTGAAAACTCTGTAAAGAAAACCATTTCTTAAAAAGAACATAGTTTATAATTGATCTAGCATTTGAAACAGTGCACATTCAGAAGGCCAAGATGATGACTATACTCTGCTTAAAATAAATTTTTTCAAAAACGTAATAAAAGAGAGACAAGAACAAAAATGTAAGATTTCTTGAGAGCATGCAGTAATATTAGAACGTATGTCTAATCTTGAATTACTATATATGTTAATCTGAGCAATAGATTTGATGATAAAAATATATATCAATTATTGTTAATCAGCTATTCTTATTTTGAAAATCTGTAACATGTATATTGTATGTTATCCTCTTTCTGTTTTCTTTTGTTTTTAAATTTCAAAATAAAATAAAATTATAATAAAAAGAAGAAATCACTTCTCCCTCAGTTTCTTTAAATGTCAAGTGGAGCTGACAACACCTTTCTCACAGAATTGTTATGAAGACTGCTGAATGCTAATGGATTCACTACATGGAAGTGCTTTGCTAACATCTTACATATAATAATAAATAGGTAATGATTTGCATAAAGCTGTAGCCAAGTTAATGGTAGGTTTTTTTTGTTTTTTTTTTTTTTTTTTTTCACAGCTGTAGATTTTTCAGCTGTTGAGTGCCTCCAAGGCAGCGGTTCCCCCAGATAACAATTTGCCTCTCAAAGGATTCACTTTTGCCCTACTCTTATTTATTGATAAGCACTGAGCTGTTACTGGAGAGGTGCTTCACTCCCTTGAGTAGCTTTGATCAGTGAGAACAGAGCTAGCAGTGGCACTGAGGAAGCAAGGTGACAGATCTGAAACATTTGAAGCAAAGTACCAGATTTGTTTGCAGCCACACCTAAGGCTCCTTTACTGGGTTGATCTAGGCTGGGATAGAGCTGGGAGAAAGAAGCAACGGTATCCCAGAACAAATAAGGGCCTGCATCAGAGCAAGGCAGCTGCCCAAAACATAAGAAGCTTCCTCAGTGTGTTATGTAGACTCCTCCAGACTTAGAGAGGCTACCTGCTACTGGACTGCCCTAGTCTTTCTGCATACCTCTCTCCACCTACTGTAGAAGTGTCATTCTTCCTCCTACCTCAGTCACTCAGTTCTGAGCCAGGCATCTGTTTATAAATTCTTAAACCCAGGTTGGCCCTGGTTCATGGTCACTGTTCTGGTTGGCCTTTGTTCCATCTGGACTCAGGACTCCTTGTCTCCCCACAACTGTACATATATCTTTGGGTTACACTGGAAGTAGCATATTGGAATTTAGTCATGAAAATTCCAATAACCTTTACCTGGGTTTACAATTTATAAATTCTGAACCTTAAAAGTTTCTGGCATTTATATTCATCTATGTCTGAGTATTTTCCTCTTATTTAAAAACCAAATTACCTTCTTTCCTGGAGCAAAAATGTTGATCTTTCAATGAAGCTCCTGGATCAGCTTTCTGCAGGCTTTTCAGGGAGCAGAGATACTTGTCTTTGTAATAACCATCTGAGAGCAGGTGTAAAATAGATTGGGCTGAAGACCTTGGATGTATTTGTTGTAGGATCCTATAGCTAGAGCCTACTCTTCCTTCCTTGAGGATTTATTTATCTTTTCTAGAGGAAAAGTGCAATGAGACAGATCCTTAGTATTATTCCCTTGTGTACTTCATTCTTCTCTGCTAATTTCTGCCTTCAATTCCACCATTGTTTTCACCAGTGGCAGAGAAACTAATACTTTTAGTTTCTCAGAGAGGCCAGATGTGCAATTAGCAGATTTATCGAACTATTCAGAATACCTGTTTTATGTTTACTACAAGTACTCTCCAACAAAACTTAAGATGAGTATCTGTATTGCAGGCATTTATTTATTCATTTTTGTATTTCAATAAACTAATTTTAATGGTGGATTCCAAGGACAAGTTCTCCATCATTGCCAAGAAGAGACTGGCTGGAGTAGTGAGCATTATTCAATGGAATGACATAGTTTCAGCAGAAGTCACTCTTTTCCAGTCCATCATAGCACCCCAAAGTGACCATTCTTTCTCTTCCTTCAGTTGTAGATCCTGAATCCCAGCAGTTCCACTGAAGAGCTGCTGGGAAACTCACTAGGCCCAAGGACTTCCAAGGGACCATGGCAGTGCCATTCCACGTGTGGAAAAGCTTCAACTGGTCATTGCTACGCTCAAAGTCTTTTCATCTATAACACAGGAATGTTATATGTGTATTTGCAATTGATTATCTATCCATTTATATTCTTTGATGGAATGGTCATCATAAACATTTTTTCCCATTTAGTAGCTTCAATGTTTTCTCAACTCCAGATTTTCTCTTCCAGAATTTTCAAGGATATCTTAAATTTGAGATAAAATCTATTTTTCTTATAGATTTGTGGAAGTAAAAGTAGTAGCTACATTTGTTTTTGCACGATATTAGCTTTGATTCTTCAATAAAGCCCAGCTGATTCTAGTCAAGATGAACTATTTCTGGGTACTCTATTCTGTTCCTTGGATCTGTCTGTTCTTTCAGCGTCATCCTTAGTTCCTGTAGCTACAGAGAAGTCTTGAAGTAATGGCAGTCCCTAAACATTTTTCGCTTTTTCAGTTTGTCCTGGATATTCTGTCTTTTGCATTTTTATATAGCATTACAGTCATTTCATTGATACTCACAAAGATTTTGTTTTGATTTGATAGGAAGTCCAGTGCATCCCAGATTGATCATTTTGTGGAAGCCAAAAAGAATCACTAATCCACCCACTACTTACTACCAGATAAACTCCTATTCTATAGTCATGCCTTCTTCCTATATGACTCACTTTACCATTTGATCTTGGATTAAACCAATTCTACCTAAGCAATTGTGCTTGAAATCGTATTGGTTGACCGTAGCATTGTCCTATCTCATATGTGTGTTACCATTCCCATGTTTTCCAGCTTAGAACCACCTTACCTCATAGGTTTTCTTTGCTTTCAGTGTATTCTGTGATGGGTCAAACTACACAGCTTGGAATCATAGTGATTCTCCCGTTTTCTGCGTCCCTAGTACTTACACCAAAATTTTGCTCTATATAAGTCTCTGGAAAAGACTACTTCCTGGGAAACCCACTTGGTTTCCCCTTCTCTCTCTCTCTCTCTCTCTCTCTCTCTCTCTCTTGTCTTTTTGAGACAGGGTCTTGATATGCAGCTCAGGCTGGCCTTGAGCTCACTTTTGTAGCCCAGGCTGGTCTTGAACTCGCAGCGATCCTCCTGCCTCAGCCTCCCAAGTGCTGGGATTACAGGGGTGCGCCACCACGCCCGGCTTCCCCTACTTTCTTTTGCTCAGACAGGAACTTTCTTTCCCCTAATAAATATATTCTGCTCTTAACCTCCATTGTTCCTAAAATTCATTCTTCAGTTTCAGAGAATATCATTTTGCCCAGCTATCTTTCATGATAAGAGTTTTTTGTTTTGTTTTTTACCTGTATCAAAAAGTGTTGTATTTCCTTCATCTAGATCTTATACATATACCACTAGCTTTTTAAAAGGAATTAATGGTAATAGTACATTAATTTCAAATTCTATTTGCTTATTGTTGATGTTAAAAAACCCAATGAATTCTTCTAAGTTACATATTTTTTATTTTGTAGCTTTTCTACAATGATATTACTTTCAAGAGGATTTTTTAGTCAATTGTTTTGAATTTTCTGTATAGATCATCATGTCAGCTGAAATTATATCATCGTATCATCTGAAATGAGACAGATTATTATACTTAGACTCACAGATTGTGTTGGAAGTTAGTCCTTCTGTTTCTGTTCTCAGAAGACAGCACCAGGGATCGGTATCATTTCCTTCAGACTGCTTAGAAGATCTGACTGGTGGTTTGTGTTTTAGAAGAAAATTAATGATTGATAGACTATTTTAATAGGCTTAGACCTATAAACGTTATATGTTTCTTGCTGTGTGAGTTTGTTATACTGTTTCTTTCAAGGTATTTATTCTTTTCATCTACTTTTAAAATATATAAATTAATTTATTTTCTTGTATCAATATAGCATGGCAATGTACACTGGTTACATTCATTTTGAAAAACTAGTATATAAAGATTTACTGCAACTGAAGGATTTCTACTTCCCTTTTCTCAATTCTCTACCTTCTCCTAGCTGCCATACAGACTTTTTCCACCCTCAAAGTCTACCCCCTATGTCTGAATTCTTGTCTCTCTTTTCTTTTGCTCTTTTAGTTATTTATCTTTTTGTTCTTTTATGGGAGGTGCTGCACTAGAGTATTTATTTGCTCCCATTCTGTTTTCTTAATGTGTGAGTTCAAAGCTATAAATTTCCATCTAAGAACTGCTTTCATTGTATCCCATAAATTCTGGTTGGTTGTATTGGAATTTTCACTAAATTGTAGATATTGTTTAATTTCTTGTTTGACTTCATCTGTAACCACCCACTGGTTGCTGAGAAGAGTGTTGTTTAATTTTCATGTGTTTCTGGGGTTCTTGTTGTTTCTTTTGTCTTTATTTCCAATTTCATTGCACTGTGGTCTGATAATATGCATGGGATAATTTCTGTTTTCTTGCATCTATTTAAGCATGATCTATGGACTACATCTTTACTTATTTTTTTGTCTGGTTCACCTATATTTTTAGGATAAAGGTGTGTTAAGGCCTCCTGTTAAGATTGTGGTGTTGGATAGTAAATTTTTCATGTCCATTAGGGTTTCCCTTGTATAAGTTGGTGCGCCTGTGTTGCGTGCGTATATATTTATGAGTGTTACCTTTTCATCTTGAATTTTTTCCCTAACCAGTTTATAGTGGCCTTCTTTATTTCATTTGAACATTCTTGGTTTGAAGTTTAGATTGTCTGCAAATGGGATCGCTACACTTCCTTTTTTTTTTTTTTTGAGGTGCTAGGGCATGTAGTATTGTTTTGCATCCTTTAAGTTTTAGCCTATGAGTTTCTTTGTGTGTTAGGTGCGTTTCTTGTATACAACATATTGTTGGATTTTGCTTCCTTCTGCATTCTGCCAGTCTATTTCTTTTATTTGGAGAATTGAGTCCATTGATGGTTATAATGGAAATATATTGACTTATGCTTGACATGAGTTTTACTGTTTACCACTTTTTCTCCTGTGTTTAATTAAGCTTATCCTATTTGGTGGATTCTTTCTGTTCTCATTTGTTGAGTTTGGGTCATTTTGGTCCCTCTCTAATATATTTTTTAGCATATTGTGTAGGGTTGGCTTTGACGTCATGAAATTCTTTAGTTGTTCCTTGTCATGGAAGTATATCACTTCTCCCTCATACTTCAAAGAGAATTTTGCAGGGTATAGCAGTCTGTCTTGGAATTTGTTTTCATGGAATACTTGAAGAACTCTGCTCCATGCTTTTCTTAACTATGGTTTGTCGAGAGAAATTTGCTGTGATTCTGATGGATTTTCCTTTAAATGTGATCTATTTGTTTTCTCTAGCAGCTTTTAGTATATTATTCTTCTGTGGGATTGCTGGGATCTTGACTATTATACGTCTGGGTGTGTTTTTATTAGGGTTGATGTTATTCGGAGTTCTGCATGTTTCAGTTACCAGAATGTCATATTATTTTCTCATATTTGGGAAGTTATCTGCTATTATTTCTGTCCATGTTCTTTTTATATCATTTGTGTCAACTACTTCTTGCTCATTGATTCCTATTAATCTCACATTGTTCTTTTTTGCATCATCTTGCAGATGTTGAATTATTTTTTCCTGAATCCGAGTTGTTTTTAAAAGATCCTTTCTTACCTTTTCACTACCTATGACTGTGTCTTCCAGTTCTGAGACTCTATCTTCACTTGGGTTCATGCGGTTTTGCCAGATTGTGATTGAGATTTTATTTTCTTGTATATCTCTTTGAAACTGTTTCATGCAATCTGTTTCTTTCCTGTATTGCTCTTTCAGGGAATCCATCATTTTTCTATTCTCCTCTAATTTTTTTTTTATCAATATCTTCTTCAGTGACATTTAAGTCTTACCCTAAAGTTATCCTTTCTTTCTCTACTTCAGAAATTGTGTCTGCTCTGATCTCCTGTCTACCTTTTTCCAGTTGTTCACCTACGTTAGACGCTTTTAATTTAGAGGTGTCTTTTTTTACTTCAGGAGTTACTTCTGGTCTGGTTTCCTCTATATATTTCTGTAGTTGTTTTTCCACTTCAGATTCTCTTAATTCATGAATTTCCTTTGTGCACTTGTTTGCACACTTGTCTGTCTATCTCAGATGCTATCAATTCAGAGATTTTGGCTGCCTGATTCCCATTTTCTTCCATGGTAGTGTCTCCTGTATTTGCTATGGGTGGGCTGGGGTCCTGATATTGTATCTTACTTCTTCTCTTTCTCATTTTGTCAAAGTGATCTCTGCACTTTGGTGAAGTTACCCATTAGCACCTATTGAAATTTGGGTCCGGATGCACCAAGCTTGTTCCCATACAGATGTGCCTGATGGGGTCTGGCTGCTGTGCTGAGCTTGTTCTTGCTACAGTTTTTGGAAGAGAGCCTGCAGTGTTCCTCTGACAAAATGCATATCTCCTGAGTTAGCTGGTTGGGTCTGACCCCAAGCTTCTCTTCAGGAAGTTTTGCTGCAGGGTTCCACAGGAGATGCTGGAGCTGGGTTCTGAGCACAGGGAGCCCCAGTAGGTCGGGATGGTGGGCAGGGTCGGAACTCTGGCTGCTGGCCTGGGAGGAGGGCTGCATGCTAGGTGAGAGAAGTCCTATCTGGGTGCTGCCTGGCACAGTTGGTCGGGATGGTGGGTGGGGTCAGAGCTCTGGTGCCTGGCAGGTCAGGGAGGAGAAAGCTGGCCGAGAGAGGTCTAATATTTCTATTTTATTCCATTGTGTTGTATTGCTGTGGCTGAATTACTGTAGCCTTGTAGTGTAACTTGAAATCTGGGACAGAAATGCATTCACCTTTACTCTTTTTGTTCAGCATTGCTTTGGTTATTCTGAGTCTCTTCTGTTAGTATATAGGTGGAGGAATTTTTTATTTGAGAAATGAAGATATTGGTACATTGACTGGACTACATCAGATTGATACATTTTTTACAATATGGCCATTTTGATATCCACTGACTTGCCTATCTAGGAGCACAAGATATCTTTTCCATTTTCTTTTCTTTTTCTTTTTCTTTTTTTGCCAGCTCAGCCACCCTGAAGAGTTCTGGGGAGACATGTGGTATACCAGGGAGCAAACCATGATCACCTGAGCCTTCCCACACTTATCTAAATAGGAGTATCAGACTGCTAAGCTGTCTCACCAGCCATAGATATGTTTCCATAGTCTAATGTCCTCTATAGTCACTTTTTTGCAGAGTTCTAAAGTTTCCGTTATTAAAGAATTTAAGTGATTTGTCCCATTTTGTTTGCAAATAACACAGAGTTTGCAAACTCTGTGATGACTTTTCCATTAGTTCATGAAGAATATTGGCCTTCAAATTTTGTTGTTGTTGCGTATGGCCTAGATCTAGTCCTTTATAGGAGTCCAGCACCTGAGCATGTAGCTGAGATTCAGAAGAAGGTGATTCTCTTTTATTCTGTTTTGACTCTATTGCTTAACCCTGTGACATGTAGTCTTAAGAACAAAGATATGAAAGAAGTCCTTTAGAAGTTTTTTAGAACATAAAAGACATTAAGTAAAAATGCTTTGGATAATTAAATTGCATTTCACTTAGTTTTAGTTATTTTCTCATTAAAGACTACTTTACTGGTAGTTCTATGAAATTGAAATCATAAAAATATAAAGGGAAATGTACTGTCTAGCTTTTAGGACTCCATCAGCAAGATAAAAATAAGAGTAGAGAATTAAAATGGGACACTTAAGATCTTTAAGCAATCCATTAATTCTTTTCACATAAATTCTTTTATGCCCAAGGGAGGAACATGTGTCTGCTTACTGGAGGCCTTTGTAGAAGTCACTACTGAAAGGCTTGGGATACCTAGGATATCAGACATTTGGAAAAATGGTTTTATTCCACGTCGGTGGCACATGCCTGCACATCTTACCACTCAGGAGGCTGCAGCAAGAGAATCACTATGAGCTCAAGTCCAGCCTGATTCCATAGTGAGCTCAAGGTTTTTCTGAGCTAAAGGGCGAGGCCCTGCCTCAAGAAAACAAAACAACAAAACAAAACAAAATAATACAGTAGTTTCATTTTTGAAATTTTTCACTTAGTATTGCCCAGAATTTGAAACACCTATGAATTACATCTTTCTGTAATCTTTTCTTGGTTTTTGATCCCTTGTTCTCTTTCTTAACATGCCTCAAATTTTCAAATTGTGTATTATACATTGTATTGCAAAAGGAGTAAGAACAATACATATTCTAACTTAATAGAAGTTAAATTTTCTTTTATCAAGTAAAGAGAGTAGAAGTAGATTATTCTCATTCTTTATGTATTTCTGAAATGCCCTACTTTGGGTGTTGGCAGTATTGTGCATCTCTGAGTCTCGCAACTCAGTATTCAGTGGGCTGCTGAGGAGGCACCCAACTTTAGCCAGTTCTAACCTTATGTGCCTATAATTAATTGAATTTTTATGACGCCTGAAAGATTTGTTTAGCTCTTTAGACTCACTGCTTCTGCTATATTTCTCAAGTTTTGTAAATTACCAGATTAGAAATCTGAAACTTCCTTGAAGAGCTATCACACTACATTTGCAGCCTCAATGCCCTGTGATCCTCTTCTCTCCAGGATTTGATCCTCAAACTCTCCCAGCTTTGACAGCTTCAAACTCAAAAGCCTGTAGCTGTCCTTAGATCAGAGAAAGTATTGATTTTTATTCTCTGCCTTTCCCTCCCCATAATCTCCCCCAGTTCTTGCCCATTTTCCTCCACTTGTGCCTACTCCCTTTCCCCATTGATATCCAATGTCATCAGGGAAAATCAGGGTAAAGACAGAAGTCACTTTCTTGTTCTGTTTATCTTGGAATTGCACACTCTGAAGTCTTAGCTTTGGCAATTTCTTTCCAGTGCCTACAAGTGGTTGTTATATATCTTATCAATATTTATAGTATCATTTAAGTTACTTTTGGTTTAATATGCTATTCAGTCATGACCATCACCAGAAGGCTTCTTCTAGTTATCCAAATTCCACACATTTTTCACTATTGTCCTCAATCTCAAAATAAATTTTTCAGAGCCATAAATGTGCAGAAACTCAGAAATGAGAAACACAGGTAGTGAAGCTGGCCAAATAGTTCAGCGGACTAAAGCTCCTGTTTAGGCAAACCAAGAGAATGGGGTTTTGTCCTAGACACCACATGCCATGTCAGCCTTGACTCCCAGGACTCGCTGAGATGACCACTGACACCCAGCATGGTGGTGCATGCCTGCAATCCCAGTGCTTGAGAGGCTGAAACCAGGAAGATCACTATAAGTCTGATCTGTGTAATGAGACCTTATAGAATCTGCATTGAGAGAGAGAGAGACAGACAGACAGACAGAAAGAGACAGAGAGAAAGAAGGAAAGAAAGAAGAAAGAAAGAAAGAGAGACAAGTGACCCAAGGGTCTGGTATAAACATGATTCTGTGATAAGGACCTGCTTTTCCTCATACAGCTACAAGCTCCCTCTCCCTGATTACTCAAGTAGAGGAGTAGTTACTAGAGTAATGGGAACATAGATTCATGAGCACCAAAGGCAGATTTCTACCTTTTTTTTTTTTAAATGATATGTTCCCAGCATTAGTAGATTAGAATTAATGTTTACTATGGATTCCTGTTGGATATGTAAACCATGCCTTTAACTCATTGCTCTCCTTGAGTCAGCATGGTGCAATGACCTTTCAGACAGCCTGTTAGAGAAAGCACAACTAGGACAAACTCCATACAAGTGGATTAAGTAATGCCTATCAAAGTTTAGAAATGCACACATTGTGTAATTCAGCAGCTCAGTTGCTTAGATATTTAGCCTATGTGCAAAATGATGAAAAGACAAAAAAAAGTCATTGTGGTATTCCTACAATAGCAAAATGTTGCAGGACTGGCCAAATAGCTCAGCAGATTAACATACCTGCAAGCAGGCACAGGGATTGGGGGTTCAATACCTGGGCCTGCTCCTGTGGCATGCTGAGATGGCAATTGAGACTGGGCATGGTGCTGAATACCTGTTATCCCAGATCTTGGGAGGCTGTAAACTGGCAGATCACTGAGTCTGATCTAGTAGTGAGACCCTGAACACCCTGTACAACCTTCCCTAAAATAAAAAATAAAATAAAATAAAAAAGAGAAAAGGTTGATAGAAACTTATTTCCAATGAGTAGACGACTAAATAAACTATGATCAGCCATATGTTGAAATTGAACAAAGGATGAAGCAATTCCATATTCAATGTCTCCAAGATGCATTGTTCAGTGAAAGAACAAAGAGTAGCAGAGACTGTTGCTGCTCCCTTTCACAAAACTGTGTAAGATACCCAAGGAGAAGATCCAAGAAAGTGACAAAAGCCACTGCTCAGGGAAAGAATTTGATATCCAAAGAAGAAAAGAGAAAGCATCTGTAAAGAAAGGATCATTTTCAAGAAGAAAAATTTCATTAAAAATTATTCGCCTTCAATAATTCTGTGATGCCTTATGACTCTCTTCAATGATAGAAATGCTGAGACAGGGTCATAGCAACTCCTAAAGTAACTTTTAATTGAGACAGGTTGATACTTTGGAGAAATCATGAGAAATGCTTTTATTTTTAATTTTAAAGCTTATACAAACATACTGTTATAAAACTGCAATTAACTGTATTTATTTTAATATATTATTACTTTTTTCAGTCTTTATGTTTAGCTATAGTGTCGCCCTGTATACCACAGAATGGCCTTGAACTTACTTGTATAGTCCAAACTGGCCTCAAATTCACGGTGATTCTCCTGTCTCAGCACTCCAAGTGGGAATACAGGCTTCTGCCACCACATCCAGCTATTCATTTTTTATTGGTATGAAAACCTCATTTTTCATCTTACAGAATTTACAGTTTTGATTTACTTATTTATTTATTTATTTATTTAGTCTTTTTGAGACAGGGTCTCACTGTGCAGTTCAGGCTGGCCTTGAGCTCACTTCTGTAGCCCAGGCTGGTCTCGAACTCACACCGATCCTCCTGCCTCAGCCTCCCAAGTGCTAGGATTACAGGCGTGAGCCACCACGCCCAGCTACAGTTTTGATTTAGATAGACAATACAATTTAAAATGTTCTTTTCATTAAATAGTCCAAGTGCCATGAAAAAAAAAAAATACAAATTAATCAATCTAGCAAATAGAACTGAATATCATACTAAAAGTTCATGCAGGTAAAATAAAGTTTATCCCTACCGTGTACGATTGTCTTAATATATAAAAAGCAATTAATGTTATATAACATAAATGGAATGTATAATTGTGAGACAACTGCAACATTCCTGTGAGTGTGAAAATGTGGTTGTTATGGATACCTAAACAGTGCACCACCTGAAAGCAATGTTCAGCCCAGTGAATTTGAAAGTCCCAAGACTTCTACTTCTGGTCAGTCTATCAATTCCCAGTTAGTCAATCTATCAGTTCTACTCACTATGAGAAAAGGAGGTTGATCAAACTTATGGTTAAGGCCACCATCAAGTAAAAGAAAGTTGGAGCATTTAATTTCTGAGTGCTTGCTGAACGCATATGTGAGTGAGTGGAAAGAGAAACAATTAATACTAGTAACTATAGCACTTAACTATAGTAATACAATCAGTATCAGTTATGACATCAAATATAAAAATGAATATTGACCAACTGTAAAAACCAATAAAGTACCAACACTGTCCAGGGAAAAGAGATCTATAATTGTAGTATGAGCACTATGACAATCAAATATTAACCTATTATGGACATACATAACTACCTAATGAATGGAACAACTTTACCTCTATTAATGATAGAACAACATTGAATGACAACAATACAAACTTATCTAGCTACTCACACAACTTGGTAGTTATACTACTAAAGCCAGAGGTAATGGGGAACTAGAGAATGGCAAAAGCATGTTTGAAAAATTATTCAACAGGATATGAGAAGAGAAAAGTGAAGTGGAATCCAGGAAATAACAATATAAAGAAGAAAACTTATGAACAGGTAAAACAGCAAAAGAAAAAAAAATGAACAGGAGGAGAAAAAATATCAAAACAAAAATAAAAGAGAGAAAAAAACTAAAAGAGGAAGAAAAAAGGTGATAACTTCCCCCTCCAAAAGAAATCAGTAAAGGAATGTTAAAAATAATTTTGAGGAGGCTTAGCGGGATGGCTCAGTGGTCTAAAGCGCCTTTTTAGGAAAGCTTAGGTGGCTGCAGGGACCATGGTTTGATCCCTGGCACCACATGCTGCGCCGGCCCTGTCCTCAGGGCAGGCTGAGCCGGCCATAAAAATAAATAAATAAACAAACAAACAAAAGTTCTGAAACAACAAAAAAACGTAAAATAAAATAAAAAAATCCTTTAAAAAATAATTTTGAAAATAATAATTAGGTAAAGTTCGAGTGAAAGAAAAAAATTCATCTTATATGAATTATTTTCTTGCAAATTCTGCAGTTTTGAAATCCATCCATTCATAACTTTCTATGCCCAGTATAGGCTGCATGAGTTTTGGGGTGATTACCTGAGCCAAAACCCCTCTATTTATTCCACCAGATAATTGCTACTGTCCATGTCAAAGCGTGCCCTTACTCCTGTCCATAGATGGGGCATGCAATCATCCTTCTCTCTGCTGGATGTAAGCTGCAGAGCAGTTTCACGTGGGCTGTTCAACTAAACTGTCCACCATCAGTAAGTTCTATTGTACCTGTCTCTCACTCATGATTAGGTCAGTTCATTGCTCCTTGCCTTTGACACCCTGTGCCATGGGAACAAAGACATAGACTCAACTTGTGGTCATAGCTGTCAAACTGTTGGGGTCAGGAAGTGCTATACAGGAAGCAAGTTCCAATCCCAGGTCCTGAGTCCAAGCAACACAAATACAGGAGACACTACCATGGAGTAAAATGGTAATCATGTAGAGGAAATCTCTGAATTGGTAGCATCTGAGGTAGACAGACAAGTACACAAAAATATAGAGCAACTCATAGAATAGATAACATCTGAAATAAAAAGGAAATGCATGAATTAATATAATCTGAAGTGTAAATACAGCTGCAGGAACAAATAGAGGAAGACAGAGAAGAAATAACCTCTGAAGTTAAAAAAGACCTCTCTAAACTAATAGCATCTAAAGTAGGGGAACAACTGTAGAAAGGCAGAGAGGAGAACAGAGCAGAAATAATAACTAAAGTAGAGAAAGAAAAGATAACTATAATGAAACACTTAAGTACTAATAAAGAAGACATTGATAAAAACTAAAAGGAGAGTAGAAAAATGATGGATTCCCTGAGTGAGCAATATAGGAAAGAAACAGATCACATGAAACAATTTCAAAGAGATACACAAGAGAATAAAATCTCAATCACAAACTGGCAAAACCATACGAACCAAAGTGAAGACAGAGTCTCAGAAGTTGAAGACACAGTCGCAGCTAGTGAAAAGGTAAGAAAGGATCTCTTAAAAGCAACTAGGGTTCAGGAAAAAATAATTCAACATCTGCAAGATGATGCAAAAATGAACAACGTGAGATTAATAGAATCAGCGAGAGAGAAGGAGTCCACACAAACAATATAAAAAGAATATGGGCAGAAGTAAAAGCAGAAAACTTCCAAAATTTGAGAAAACAATCAGACATTCTGGTAAATGAAGCATATAAAACTCCAAATAACATCAGCCTGACTAACAACATACCCAGACATATAATAGTCAAGATCCCAGAAATCCAGCAGAAGAATATTACACTCAAAACTGCTACAGAAAAGAAACAGATCATATTTAAAGGAAAACCCATCAGAATAATGGCAGATTTCTTTTCACAAACAATGAAGTCAATAAGATGACGGAGCAGAGCACTTCAAGTCCTCCACGCAAACAAATTCCAGGACAGACTGCTATACCCTGAAAAATTCTCTTTGAAGTATGAGGGAGAAGTGATATACTTCCATGACAAGGAACAACTAAAGAATTTCATGACGTCAAAGCCAACTCTACACAGTAAGCTAAAGAAAATTTTAGAGAGGGACCAAAATGACCCAAACTCAACAAATGAGAACAGAAAGAATCCACCAAATAGGACAATCAATTAAACAAGGGAGAAAAAGTGGTAAATAGTAAAACTCATGTCAATCACAAGTCAATATATTTCCATTTTAACCATCAATGTAAATGGACTCAATTTTCCAAATAAAAGAAATAGACCAGCAGAATGGATAAGGAAGCAAAATCCAACAATATGTTGTGTGCAAGAAACACACTTAACTCATAAAGAATCTCACAGGCTAAAAGTTAAAGGATGCAAAACAATACTACATGGGCCAGCACCTGAAAAAAAAAAGTATGGGTAGCCAAATTAATTGCAGACTGTCTAAACTTCAAACCACAAATGTTCAAACGAAATAAAGAAAGCCACTACATGCTGGCTAGGGGAAAAGTTCAAGACAAAGAGGTAACATTCATAAATATGTGTGTACCCAACATGGGATCACCAGGTTATATGAGACAAACCTTAATGGACATCAAAAATCTACTATCTAATACCACAGTCTTAACAGGAAATTTTAACTCACCTTTATCCCACAAACATAGGTCAAGCAGACATAAAATTAGCAAAGAAGTAACAGAACTGAAGTGGAATGTGGAACAACTAGACTTAGTGGACATACACAGAGTGTTCCAAACAACCACTTCAGAATACACATTTTTTTCAGTTGCACATGGGACATTTTCTAAAATAGACCATATATTAGTCCATACGTCATGTTTAAGTATATGCAAGAAAGCAAAAATTATCCCATGCATATTATCTGACCACAGTGCCATGAAATTGGAAATAAATGACAAAAGAAACCACAAGAACCCCAGAAATACATGGTGTTATGGTCTATGTCTAGTTGTCCCCCCAAAGCCTCATGCAATCATGGGGTATGGCTTCTATCGATTGAGACTTGATTCATGATCCCTGGGATTGTGTTTTAGTACTGATGGGCTTAACGGTCTGAGTAAGGCTGAGACTATGGGTGTAGTCTAGGGCGGATATCCTAAGGCAGAGAGCCTGAATGTAATATAAAGAATAACAGGGAGACAGACTCAAGCTGTAGCTGTTGCTCTGCTGTCCTGATTGATTGGCTGCCTTTGCCACCATTTTGTTGCTGTGCTGCTGCCATGAACTGGATACTCTCTGCCCTGTTCCATTCTGCCTTGGGCTAGCCGAATATGAACTGAAACCTCCATGAACTGTGAGCTAAATAAACCTTTCCTTCCTTCATTTTGAGTGTTAGGTAACTGTCCCAGCAACGAGTAAAAAGTAACTAAGATACATGGAAATCAAGTAACACCCTTCTCAGCAACCAGTGAGTTACAGATGATATTAAACAAGAAATTTAACAATGTCTACAATTTAATTAAAATTCAAACACAACTTACCAGAATTTATGTGATGCAATGAAAGCAGTTCTTATAGGGAAAATTTATGGCTCTGAACTCACACATTAAGAAGACACAATGACAACAAATAAATACTCTACTGTAGCACCTAAACTGACTAGAAACCGAAGAGCAAACCAAATCAAAAGCCCAAAGACAGGAGGAAATTATAACGATAAGAGCAGAAATTAATTTAACTGAGACAAAGAAAACAAGAATTAATGAATCAAAACTCTATTTCATTGAAAGATTAAATAAAATTGACAAGCCCCTAGCTAACCTCATCAAAAAGAGGAAAGAAAGGAGATAAATTCAATCAGTAAAGAATGAAAAGAATGAAATTATTACAGAGCCAGCAGAGATTCAGAGGATCATAAATAGCCGCTTTGAGAATCTTTACTCTCACAGAATTGAAGACACAGAAAAAACATTCTTAGAAAAATATAAATTACCAAAACTGAGTCAAGAAGATATATGAACTCTCAACAACTCAATAACAGCCAATGAAATACAAAATGTAATAAAAAGCACACCGATAAAATGGCTTTTGACAAAGTCCAACACTCATTCATGTTCAAAGTCCTGCAAAAATTTAGAATAGAGGGTGTCTACCTCAACCTGATAAAAGCCATCTATGACAATCCAACAGCTTATAATTCTAAATGGGTAAAAACTGAAGTCACTTACTCACAAATCTGGTACAAGATAAAGATGTCCTCTATCACTACTCCTATTCAATATAGTTCTGGAATCATTAACTACAGCCATTAGACAAGGGAGAGAAATAAAAGATTAAGAATAGCTAAAGATCTCAGATCTTAAGCTGGTACAAATATCAAATAATGAAAGTGCACAGTCACTAAAAATGTCATAGAAATTTTTCAACTGTACTTTCTACCAGGAAAAAAAAAAAAAAAGAAAAACTTTGATGCAGAATTTTGCTACCCTGTTCAGACTGGGCTCAAACATACAATCCTCCTGCTTCAGCCTCCTAAGTAGCTTGGATAATAAGCACATGCCAGGGTGCACAGATGATATTTCCTAAGGGGAGCCTTTGTGTTCTTCAATGATATGACCAACAAATGTTTAGGAATGAAGAGAACAAAACACTGAAGCTCTGTATTTCTACTCTGCCTTCACCTATAACAGGTCTAGGTTTGTTTCATTGTATTAGTCTACTACAACTTCTTTTAACAAAGTCTGTAATGCTGAAGAGCTAGAAAAAATATGTTTCACAAAGTAAACTTTCAAATGAGGAAGTGGTTTAACTTTCCTGCTTATACATTAGCCTGACATTGCTACAAATACAAGCTGGGAAACAGTGTCAACCCCAGCAATTGGGAGGCTAAAGCAGGATTGCTCTGTGGAGTCCACAGTGAGTTCGAGGCCAGCCTGAACTATGTGGCGAAACCCTGTTTCAAAAACAACCAAAAAAACCCCCATAAACACACACTCACACACACACACACACACACACACGTACACAAGCATGCACATACACAGAAATTAGAAATGTAAATATGAACATATTAACTATGCTTAACCAACATTTTCAAATAGGGAGTGGAAGAAGTTAAAGGGAAGATAGGAGAATGGGGGGGGGGGATTGGTGATTTCATGTGCAGGTACAAATGCTCTTTGATGAATGTGATCACTATGTATATGTAAAATGTGTCAATAAAATCTAATGTTAAAAAAACAATAGGTAAAGAAGTTTAAACCCAAAAAACTCCACCAACAAGGTACTACAACTAATATGAAAATTCAATAGCATAGCAGGTTACAAAGTCAACACACAGAAGTCAACAGCATTCCACTATAGAGATAACAAACAGGCTGAGAGAGAAATTAGAAAAGCAATACCTTTTATTATAGCACTGAAGAAAATGAAGTGCCTAGGAATTAACCTAACTAAAGAAGTAAAAGAACTTTTTAATTAAAGCTACAGTACTCTGAATAAAGAGGTCCTAGAGGATTTCATAAAATGGAAAGATATTCCCTGATCTTTGAAAAAAAGAATCAACATTGTGAAGATGGTCATACTCCCTAAATTGTTACACAGATTTAATGCAATTTGAATCAAAGTACAATCAACATACCTCACACCTGGAGAAGACATTCCTAAAAATTATTTGGAACCGAAAAAGACCCAGAATTGCAAAAACAATCCTGGGTTACAAAGGTAAGGCAGGAGGCACTACAATTCCTGACCTATAATTACACTACAAAGCTACAGTAATAAAATCAGCATGGTATTGGCAAAAAATAGTCCTGTAGATCAATGGGATAGATTAAAAGATGCTGAAGCAAATGCAAACACACTCAGCCACCTTAATTTCAACAAAGGTCCCAAGCATGTTTATTGGAAGAAAGGTAGCCTCTTTAACAAATAGTGCTGGAAAAACTGGCTCTCTACATGCCAAAAATTAAAATCTTGACCAGGTTTGTTACCATGCACTAAACTAAGGTCAAAATGGATTAAATATCTAAATATTAAAATAGAAACATTAAATCACCTGGAAGAGAAAAGTGGGAGAAAATCTTGAAGACATCGGGTAGGCAAAGAGTTCATGGACGAAAATTAAAATGCACATTTAACACTTCAAAGAATCAACAACTGGGCCCTCCTCTGGCTAAGAAGGTTTTTCACCTCAAAGGAAATTATCAACAGAGTGAAAGGACAACCCAAAAATTTTGAAAAAAAATTAACTAATAAGTATTTGGACAATGATTTTCTATGTAGAATTTATAAAGAACTAAAAACCATTAGGATCCCAAAATTCAAGACCCAATCCAGAAATGGGCATCTGAGATGAACACAAATTTCTCAGAGAAAGAAATTCAAGAAGTCTATAAATACATGAAGAAATGTTCCACATAGCTAGCCATTCGTGAAATGCAAATCAAAACAACACTTAGATACCATTTTGCTCCAGAAAGAATGGCTATCATAAAGAAATAAAACAACAACAGCTGTTGGAGAGACTGTGGGGGAAAAAGGAACCCTTCTCTACTGCTGGCGGGAATGCAGACTGGTGCGACCATTATGGAAAGCAGTGTGGAGATGCCTTAAAAAACTAGAACTGGAAATCCTACTCAATCCAGCTATCCCCCTGCCAGGAATTTTCCAAGAAGTACTGAAAACATCATACCATAGCGATATTTGTGCACCTATGTTTATAGCAGCCCAATTTGTGATAGCCAAATCTTGGAAACAACCAAAATGCCCATCATCTGAAGAATGGTTGAAAAAGATGTGGCATTTTTATTCAACGGACTATTACTCGGCTCTAAAGAATGATAAACTAGAAGACTTCATATATAAATGGATGTACCTTGAACATATACTCATAAGTGAAATAAACCAGAGACCTACATGTGTAAATATCATAGTCTCCCTAGTGTAAGAACTCGAAAGAAGAGATAAAAATTGGAGAGGCATAACATAACCAAATGGAAATCAAGGACTTAAAGGTTAAACAGCAAAGTGACTGGAAGCAGAAAAGATGAAACATTGCAGGAGCAAAACTATTCACTTATATGTACAGGATGAATTAGACCGCGATGCTAAGAAACCTCAAAATGTTTTTGACACTGATGATAGCAATATGTAACACTAAAACTATGCTTTGAGTGCCTGTCATTCTGGTCTTTTAGATGTGTGCTGCTTCCAGTGTAATATCAGTTACTGTTATACTCTCTCTCTCTCTCAAGTAAATGATTGGTTTATAAGAAAACAAAAAAGGATATTAAATGAGAGTAAGAGAAAAAGAAAAATGCCAAAGGATGTACAGGCTAAAATTTGGTACATGCTTAGATTTCTAAATATCTGTGTAAAAATGTGTAACTGCTTTTATCATATTCCATAGAGATTTATTAGAATATCAAGGATTGATGGAAAATACCAATTCCAAGTTAAGTCAAGATGTTTCATTTTCAGAAAGATAATGATGTTAAACTCAAGCACCCATGTTTTAGAGTAATGGTATCACTAAGCTTTTTTTCTGGAGGGCTAACAATATAAGTTTATAGACCAAAAATTAGAGAAAAACAAGGGCTGCAAGGATAGCCAATATTTTGACCCTAGCCCTTCAGGGTCAGTGAAGACTCAGAAGAGTACCTATGCTGTAATGTCCTATAAATCAGTGGTTTCCCAAATTTTCTGTTTAAGGAGATTAAGGGACCACAGAGGAAAAAGAACAGTGATGTATAGTGTGCCTAAGGAGAGTCGCCTAGAAAGCAAACATTCTTTGAGGCTTTCACAGACAGAAAATTGATTAAGCAATGGCCAGGACTCATCAGGTGGCTTACACTGACAAAAGTTCTACAAAATGCTGTACATGGTTTCAGGGTAAATCCTGAGGGGATTTGACTGATATTGTCAGATACAAAGCTTACATTTTTTTTTGTTATGTAGGTCTTGCTTCACCCTGGTCTTAACCATCCAGAAGAAAAGTCTAACGATGAGGTATAAGAATTAAAGCCATATTAATATGCTGAGCTGTAAAAGGCTCAAATCAACAGCTTCTGATATTGCCACTTCTGCTGATAACCCTTTACTATTATGGACTGTTGGGCTACATATATACAGATACTTTCTCTTAATTCAATAAGAAGAATGGTTTGTACTAATAGTGTTTAGAAAGGATATTATGTCTGCATCTTGTTTTCTAAACAACTACTATGAAGACAACAATAAGCAATATGTTAATTATTGTAACTGTCCTACTAACCTGTTTTGAAGCTGTTTTATTTCTATTTTTTCTCATTAAAATGAAAAACATTTGTCAATTTCTGAATTTCACTTCCTGTTATTGGTACTGCCAAATGTTCTCTGTAAATAGGAAACCATATCCATATTAATCATGTTTTCCCTTGGGTATTAATATTGGAAGGTGCATGGGTAATAACTTCACTGAAGTTATTACCCAAGATTGGAGGACAGAGGACAGTGGCAAACAGAAACCAATATCTCACTATGAACTAAGTGTTTCTGACGAAGACACTGAATAGAAAAATGATGGAAACCTTGACTGAGCAATATAGGAAAGAAATAGAATGTGTGAAGCAGATCCAAAGAATTATACAGGAAATGAACAACTCAATCACAAGTGGGCAAAAATGTTTCAATAAAAGTGGTGCTAGACATTCTGACTTTGAAGACACCATTACAGCTAATGAAAACATAAGGAAAGATCTCTTACAAAACACTTAGCAAGCAGGAAAAATAATTCCATATCTTCAAGATGATGCAAAGATAAACAACATAAGACTAAAAGGCATCACTGAGAAAGAAGGAGGCAAAACAAATAACATAGAAAGAATATGGGCAGAAGTAATAGCAGAAAACTTCCCAAATATGGGTAAACTATCTGATATTCAGGTAACTAAGGCATATAGAACTCCAGATAATATTGACTCAATTAAAACTATATCCAGGGCCCGGCGGGATGGCTCAGTGGTCTAAAGCACCTGCTTAGGGAAGCTTGGGCGGCTTCAGGGACCGCGGTTCGATCCCCAGTACCACATGCTGCGCCAGCTCTGCCCTCAGGGTGGGTCAAGCCGGCCATAAAAATGAGTGAATAAACAAACAAAGGTTCTGAAACAAGAAAAAAAAAATAATAAAAAGATTTAAAAAAAAAAAAAAACTATATCCAGATATACAATAGTCAAGAACCCAGAAATTCAGAACAAGAAGATCACATTTTAAGGAAAAATCAATCAGAATAACAGTAGATTTCTCCTCACAAATCATTAAATTAGGAAGAGAATGAAACAAAGTACTTCAAGTCCTCCAAGAAAATAAATTGCAACACAGACTGATATGCCCTGCAAAATTCTGTTTTTAAGTTTAACAGAGTAGTGAGATACTTTTATGATAAAGAATAACTGAAGAAATTCATGATGGCCAAATCAACCCTACACAGCATACTAAAAGATATTCTAGAAATGGATGACAATACCCACAATTCCAAGAATGACAACAACAGAAACCCACCAAAAATGGCAAACTATTAAAACCAGGATAAAAGTAGGGAACCAACAATAAAGAGTTAAGATGACAAACTTAAGTTAATACGTATCAATTATAACCACCAATGTAAATAGACTCAATTTACAAATTAAAGGAAATAGACTGGCAGAATGAATTAAGAAAAAAATGAAACAATATGTTGTATGCAAGAAACACACTGAACCCATAAAGAAATTCATAGGCTGAAAGTCAAGGGACAGAAAAAAATACTACATACTTTAGGACCTCAAGAAAAAGCAGGGTAGCTATTCTGTTTGCAGACAAACTAGACTTCAAACCAAGAATTATCAAGGAGATAAAGAACATCAGTACATACTGGTTAGGAGAAAAACTTAACAAGAAGAGATAATAGTCATAAATATGTATGCTCCAAATATGGGAGCACTCAGTTAAATAAGACAAATTTTAAGTAACATGAAAAATCTAATAAGCGATATCACAGTTCTAACAGGGGACCTTAGCACCCCTTTATCTGAAAAAGATAGGTCAGGCAGATAAAAAGCTAACAAAGAGGTAGCAAAATTTCACCAAACTTTTGAGCAAATGGAGTTAGTGGACATGTAAAGTGTGTTCCACCTAACCACATCTGAATGCATATTCTTTTCAGCTGCACATGAATCATTTCCTAAGATAGATCACATACAAGTCCATAGGTCATTCTTAAGTATATGCAAGAAAACAGAAATTATCCCATGCAAGTTATCTGATCACAGTACAATAAAACTAGAAATAAATGACAAAAGAAATAACAAAAACACTATAAACACATGGAAATTAAGAAATAACCTCCTTATCAAAAATGGGTTATAGATGAAATTAAACAAGAAGTTAAACAATACCTACAATTCATTGAAATTTCAAGCATAACTTGCAGGAATCTGTGGGATGTAATAAAGCAGTTTTTAAAGGGAAACTTATAGTGGTGAACTTATACATTAGGAAAAAAGAGAAGGAATAACTAAGTACCCTAATGCTGCACCTCAAATTTGTAGAAAAAGAAGAGTAAACCAGACTCAAAGCCCAAAGAACTGAGGAAATCATAGAGATTAGAATAACAATTAATGCAATTGAGAGAAAGAAAACAACATAAAGAATTAAAGAATAAAAAGCTTTTTTGAAAGATTAAATAAAACTGATAAACATCTAAGTTCATCACAAAGAGGAAAGAAAAAGCTCAAATTCAAACAATAAGAAATGAAAAGGGTGAAACTACAACATATCCTGTGGAAATTCAGAAGACCATCAATGGCTACTTTAAAAACCTTTACTTTTACAGAAATGAAGACAAAAAAGAAATGGACAAATTCCTAGATAGGTACAAATTACCAAAACTGAATCAAGAAGATATAACTCTCAGTAACTCAGTATCAGTCAATATAACTGAAAATGTAATAACTAAAAGACAAAGAAAATCCCAGGTCCTGGTGAATTCACAGCTGAATTCTACAAGAAATTCATGGAAGATTTAATCTTGATACTTCACAAATTCGTCAATGAAATTGAAAAGGAAGAATTTTTCCCAAAATAATTCCTGGAGGCAAGTATTATAGTAATACCAAAACCAGAAAAAGATGCAACTAAAAAAGAGAACTATAGGCCAATATCCCTCATGAACATAGATGTAAAAATCTGCAATAAAATGCTAGCAAATAGAATACAGCAAATCATCAAGAATACTATGCATCATAATCAAGTAGGATTCATCTCAGGGATACAAGGATGGTTTAACATATGAAAATCTATAAATGTAATACACTATATCAGTAGAGCCAAATCCAAACCACATGGTCATCTCAACTGATGGAGAAAAGGCTTTTGACAAAGTCCAACACCTATTCATTATCAAAATCCTACAGAAAATTGGATATATGACCTCTACCTCAATCTGATAATAACCATCTATGACAGTCCAATTGTTAACATAATTTTAAATGGGGAAAAATTGAAATCTTTTTGTCTTAGTTATTTTTCACTCATTGTTGGGACAAATACCTGACACTCAAAATGAAGGAAGGAAAGGTTTATTTAGCTTACAGTTTGTGGAGGTTTCAGTTCATACTCAAATTCTGTGTTGGCGCAGAGCTCCTCCAGAGTGGCCCAGCTTCGAAGATCAAGCTCCTCCAAAGACTCGGACTTCCCCAAGGAAGCAGGGCATGCAGAAAGTAGCCAGGGCAGGGATGGGCTGAGCTGCTCTGAGCTGGGTTGGACTGGGCCCTGGAGTGAAACCAATCATATCCCAGGGCAGGCCCTCCACATCCTGCAGAATGATGCCCCCACAGCCAGCCAAGCTTCCTCAAGTTAACACAATGTGTCAACTACCACACTTTTGCTCTCAGATCAGGTATAAAACAAGGATGTCCTCCATCACCACTCTTGTTCAATGTAGTTCTTGAATCATTAGCTAACATCATTAGACAAGAGACATAAATAAAATGAATAAGAATACATAAAGAAGTTAAAGTATCATTATTTTCAGATGACAGATAATCTACTTCATGGAACAAAAAACTTCACAAAGAAGCAACTAGAATTAATAAACAGATTCAGTAGCATAACAGGTTACAAAGTCAAAGCCCAAAAAGCAATGGCATTCCTCTACACAGATAACAAACACACTGAGAGAGAAATTAGACAATACACCTCACAATTGTACCCAAAATATAAAATACCTAGGAATCAACCTAAGGATGTAAAAAATCTATACAAAGAAAATTACAGTACTCTGAAAAAAAAAACAGAGATTGAAGAAGATTTCAGAAATGGAAAAATATTACTTGCTCCTGCTCCTGGATAGGAAAAACCAACATTGTGAAAATGACCATACTCCCAAAAGTGTTACGCAGATTTAATGCTGCCCCCAATTGTTATACGGATTTAATGTTATACAGATATCACCATCATAACTCACATATCTGGAGAAAACATTCCTAAAATTTGTTTGGAACCAGAAGACACCTAAAATAGCAAAGCAACATTGGGTAACAAAAGCAAGGCAGGAGACATTATAATCTCTGGGTTGAAATTATGCTACAAAGCTACTGAGATAAAATCAACATTGTACTGGCCAAAAAACAGAACAACAACAACAAAAAAAAACCCAAGCAAACACACCTGAGGATCAATGGAACAGACTAAAAGTTTCAGACACAACTACAAACACATTTCACTATCTTATCTTCAACAAAGAGGCCAAACATGTTTACTGGAAGAAAAACCACCCCTTTAACGAAGGATAATGGAAAAACTGGCTTTCTACATGCCAAAAAATTAAAGCTAGGCCTGTGTCTATTGCCATGCACTAAACTAGAGTCAAAATGGATTAAAGATCTAAACATTAAAACAGAAACACTAAATGTCCTGGAAAGGAAAGTTGATAGAAATTTTGAAAACATAGGGGTAGGCAGGCAGTTCATGAACAAAAATCAAACTGCATGGAAAATACTTTAAAGAATGAACAACTGGGACTTCGTCTTATTGAGAAGTTTCTGCACATCAATGAAATTGCCAACAGAGTGAAAAAACAATCCATAAATGTGGAAAACTTATCAACCAATATTCATTCAGAAAATGTCTTCTATATGGAACATATAAATAACTAAAAAAATTAGGGCCCCAAAATTTAAAGATCCAGTCCAAAAATGTGTATATGAGATGAATGTTCACTTCTCAGGGTAAGAAATACAAGAGGCAAATAAATACCTGAAAAAATGCTCTACATCACTGGTTATTTGACAAATGCAAATTAAAACAACATTGAGATACCATCTCACCCCAGAAAGAACGGCTAGCATAAAGAAATCAAGTAATAATAAATGTTAGAGAGGCTGTGTGGTAAAAGGAACCTTTCTCCATTGGTGGTGGAAATGTAAACTGGTACAAGCACTGTGTAAATCAGTGTGGAAATTTAAAAAACAAACAAACACTAGGACTAGAAATCCCATTCAACTCAGCTATTCCTTTTCTGGGTATTTTTCCAGGAGACTTGAAAAAATTATGTCATAGTGATATATGTGCACCCATGTTTATAGCAGCACAATTTATCATAGCCAGATCTTTGACTATCATCATCATGATAGTCATCCGTCATGATGATAGATGCCCATCATCATGGAATGCCCATCATCTGAGGAAAGGATGAAAAAGATGTGGTATTTTTTATACAATGGAATATTAATCAGCTATAAAGAAAGACAAACTCGAAGCCTTCATAGGTAAGTGGATGCAACTAGAAGCTCTACTCATCAGTGAAATAAACCAGACCCACATGTGTACATATCATATTGTCTTCCCAGTGTAAGAAACTGAAAGAAGAAATAAAACCTGAAATGTGTAACAGATATAGCAAAATTAAAGCAGAATTTAAGGATCAAACAATGAAGAGGAGAGAAAGGAGAAAAAATAATAAAAAAGAAAGTGAAAAACATGAAAATATATATTCAGCTTAGCTGAGGTGATTATGCTAAAAAAATCTCGATCAGGTTTTTGAAAATAACACTAATGTGTAAAGTTTTCAACTTTACTAACTCTGTGTTCTGATATCTGAAATCTAAGCAAATACGTCAAGGACAGCAGTGTATAATACAACAATCGTGTTTGTCACCTTGGGCTTTTAAATGTGTATCATTTCTAATGTCATATCAATTATTACTCTACTCTCTTTATTTATTTATTTATTTTCTGCTTTCTCTTTTTTTGTCCTTTTGAGACAGGGTCTCGCTATGCAGTTGAGGCTGGTCCTGTGCTCACTTTTGTAGCCCAGGCTGGTCTCGAACTCGCACCAATCCTCCTGCCTCAGCCTCCCAAGTGCTGGGATAACAGGCATGAGCCACCACGCCCGGCTTATTTTCTGCTTTCTTTAAAACAAATTTTTTATGAAAAATTGTAAAAAAGAGATAAACAAAAATTTAAGTTTTCTTGAAATCAATCAGTAATATGAAAACATAAGTCCAATTTTACTTAACTATATCTGATAATCTGAAAAACAGATTTGACAATAAAAATAAATAATATATCAACTTCCTGTTCCAGCCCCCACCCAACCCACTGCTAGCGAAGCCCGCGCGCCCGCCGCGGGTAACTTGCGTCCGCCTGTCTGCCCTGCCTCTGCATTCCTGCAACTAACCTCCTGTTCCAGCCCCAACCCGACCAGCTGCTAGCGAGGCCCAAGCGCAGGCTGGGTCAGGATCCTTGGCTCGCCTTCCCTTCCCTGCTTCCCCTCCCCGTCCTTTTTTTTTTGAACCCCTCCAACCCAAGCTCCAGTACTGAACCCATCAAACATCTCGTATGGCAACTGATCTGGTCCACGAACCTACAAGGACTACTCAATCCCAAAGCTCCACTTCCAACTACAGAACACACCCACGGAGCTTAACAGCAGCTAGCAGCCCGAGCTCCAACACAGAGTCAGGAACCTCTGTAGAAGAACGAGCTTGGAGTATCCAGACCAAAGACCCATAGACACAGCATGACGCCAACAAAGTGCAGAGGTTGCTTTCATACAAAATGATAACAACAAGGAGTAGGAGGTAACCTCAGGGCCCGTGCCCACCCAAACCAAATACAGAAGACACTACCATGGAACAAAATGGGAATCATACAGACGAAACCTCTGAATTAGTAGCATCTGAGGCAGACACACAAGTACAGCAACTTATAGATCAATTGAGATCAGAGATAACATCTGAAATAAAAAAAGAAATACATGAAGTGGAAAAATGGCTGGAGAAACGTATAGAGGACATCAGAGAAGAAATAATATCTAAAGTTAACAAAGACATGTCTAAATCAATAGCATACCAAGTAGGGGAACAACTACACAAAAGTAGAAAGGAGAACAGAACAGAAATAATCTCTGTATTAGAGAGAGAAAGGATAACCATAATGACAGACTTCAATACTATTAAAGAACACATTGATAAAAAATTAGAGGAGAATAGAAAAATGATGGACTCCCTGACAGAGCTTAGGAAAGACACAGATCGCATGAAACAGTTTCAAAGAGATATACAAGAAAATAAAATCTCGATCAGAGGTTGACAAAGCTGTATGAACAAAAGTGAAGATAGAGTCTCAGATCTTGAAGACACAGTTGCAGACAGTGAAAGACTACGAAAGGATCCCTTAAAATGAACCAGAATGCAGGAAAAAATAATTCATCATCTGCAAGACGACGCAAAAATGAACAACGTGAGATTAATGGGAATCAATGAGAAAGAAGGAGTCAATACAAATGATATAAAAAGAATATGGGCAGAAGCAATAGCAGAAAACTTCCCAAATATGAGAAAACAATCAGACATTCAGGTAACTGAAGTCTACAGAACTCCAAATAACATCAACCCAACTAAAAACATGCCAAGACATATAATAGTCAAGATACCAGACATTCAGCTGAAGAATAATATACTAAAAGCTGCTAGAGAAAAGAAACAGATCACATTTAAAGGCAAACCCATCCGAATAACAGGGGATTTCTTTTCACAAACCATGAAGTCATGAAGAGCATGGAGCAGAGTGCTTCAAGTCCTCCATGAAAACAAATTACAGCACAGACTATTGTACCTGGCAAAACTCTCCTTCAAGTAAGAGGGAGAAGTGAAATATTTCCACGACAAGGAACAAGTAAAGAATTTCATGACATCAAAGCTAGTGCTACATAATATTCTAACAAATATTTTAGAAAGGGACCAAGATGACCCGAATCCAACAAATGAGAACAGAAAGATCTCACAAAATACAGTAACCAACTAAACATAGGAGGAAAAATTGGTAAACACTAGCGAATAAGAGTCATATCAGCCACAACTCAATACATTTCAATTATAACCATCAATGTGAATGTACTCAATTCTCCATTTAAAAGAAGTAGACTTGCACAGTGGATAAGGAAACAGTCCAACAATATGCTGTATACAAGAAACACATTTAACCCATAAAGAAACTCATAGCCTTAAAGTTAAAAGTTGGAAAACAATAATACATGCTCTAGTACCTAAAAAAAAAAAAAAAAAAAACGCAGGGGTAGCAATTCTGTTTGCAGACAATCTAAACTTCAAACCAAGATTGATCAAATGAAATAGAGAAGGCCACTACATATTCGTTAGGGGAAACATTCATGATGAAGAGGTAACACTCATAAATATGTATGCACCCAACGTGGGATCAGCAAGCTATATAAAACAAACCTTAACGGACCTGAAAAATCTCATATCCAATACTACAATCTTAACAGGAGACCTCAACACTCCCTTATCCAAAAAAGATAGGTCAAGCAAACAAAAAATAAGCAAAGAAGTGGCAGAACTGAATCAAAACTTGAAACAATTGGACTTAGTGGACATATACAGAGTGTTCCATCCAACCACCTCAAAATACACATTCTTCTCAGCTGCACGTGGGACATTTTATAAAATAGATCATATATTAATCCATATATCATGCTTAAGTAGATGCAAGAAAACAGAAATTATCCCATGCATATTATGTGACCACAGTGTAATCAAACTTGAAATAAATGATGAAAGAAACCATAGGAATTCCAGGACTACATGGAAACTAAATAGCAGTCTTCTCAACAACCAATGGGTTATAGATGAAAGTAAAGAAGAAATAAAACAGTGTTTACAATTTAATGAAAATTTAAACACAACCTACTGGAATTTGTGGGATGCAATGAAAGCAGTTCTCAGAGAGAAATTCACAGCTATGAACTCACACATTAAGAAAATAAAACGGGAAATAATAAACAATCTTACACAACACTTAAACCGACTAGAAGTAGAACAACAAACGAAATCCAAAGCCCAAAATTGGGAGGAAATTATAAAGATTAGAGCAGAAATCAATTCAATTGAGACAAAGAAAACAATACAAAGAATTAATGAATCCAAAAGCTGGTTCTTTGAAAGATTAAATAAAATTGATAAGCCCCTAGCTAACCTCATCAAAAAGAGGAAAGAAAGGACTCAAATTTAAGAAATAAGGAATGAAAAGGGTGAAATTACTGCAGACACAAGAGAGATACAGAGAATTATAAATAGATACTTTGAGAATCTCTACTCCCACAGAATTGAAGCCACAGATGAAATGGACAGATTCCTAGAAAAGTGCAAATTACCAAAACTGAATCAAGAAGATATTAGAATTCTCAACAGGCCAAGAACAGTCAATCAAATACAAAATGTAATAAAAAGCCTAGCAACAAAGAAAAGTCCGGGACCCGATGGATTCACCTCTGAATTCTACAAGAAATTTAGAGAAGACATAACCCCAATACTCCTCAAACTCTTCAATGAGATTGAAAAAGAAGCAATCCTTCCAAAATCATTCCTAGAGGCAAGTATCACACTGATAACAAAACCACAAAGAGATGTAACTAAAAAAGAAAACTACAGACCAATCTCTCTCATGAACATTGACGCAAAAATTCTCAATAAAATCCTAGCCATTAGAATACAACAAATCATCAAGAAGATTATACATCACAACCAGGTAGGATTCATCCCAGGGATGCAAGGATGGTTCAA
>PVJA010011308.1:0-48558 GCA_004027025.1 Myocastor coypus
TGTACATTCACTCAGAATTTGTAGTCATTTCTGACCTCCACTAGGTAAGAAAATATAATTCTGTATTAGTTTTTCTGTTCTCGGGTGCAAGAAAAGAAAAGAGGAGAAAGAGGAGAGGAGAGAAGAGGAGAGGAGAGCAGAGCAGAGCAGAGAAGAGAAGAGAAGAGAAGAGAAGAGAAGAGAAGAGAAGAGAAGAGAAAAGAAGAGATGAAGGGAGAAGAGGGGAGAGGAAGGAAGGAAAGGAGAGGAGAGGAGGACAAAGGAGGGGACAGGAAAGGATGGGGAAAGGGAAGGGAAGATGAAAGAAAAAAGAAAACAAATTAGGGAGGAAGATATACCTTCCTGGCCCCTGCTTTCAGTGACTTATCTCTTAATCATGTTCCACTTGCTAAGACCACACATAACGGAATTCATCAGTGAGTCCATACACTAGTTAATGTAAAATCCAGATTGAAAAATCAACTTCAAAAAGCTCCACATCTCCTAAAGCTCTGTCTGTGAATATTACACTTTGGGGAACAGTTGAGATCTAAACCAGAACCCCATCTTCACATGATATTCTCTTTCATGTCTGTTTGTGTCTCTTCTCTTCATAAAACAAGGATACTATTTATATTGAATAAAGACCAGAGCTAACTCATTATGACATTAGTTTAACTTATTTATATTTATACAGTCTTTAAATAAATTCATAGACACAAAGAGAATTTCAACCTTTTGGAAACATACAATTAAGCTATACAATGGCCCTTTACTTCCAGACACCCCCACAGTAACTGAAGATCAGTCAACTGGTGAATATGCATATATATGGCTGATATATATATATATATATATATATATATATATATATATATCTTTATAAACCCTTTCCACACTCTGATAAATATTCTTCTTACTTTTTAAAACACTTCTAATGTTCTTAATCACTTTCTAAACTCTACCTTCATAATTGTAAAAACATACCTATACTTTATGGTGCAGTATGTATTCATCTTCTAAAGAAATACAGTGTATTCTATTTCAAATTAGTGTTTTCTTAATATGTTATAATTAACTATTTAAATATATGTTTATATACCATAAACTTTTTTTAGGCAAAACTCATTGAAAACATAAATACTATGTATATAAATACATATACAGACTGAATGCTACCACAAAATTCTGTGATATAGCTGATAGGTTTTCTATGGTATTAAAGCAGAGAAACAGCAGTAGGAAAAAGGGGGGTCTTATTATAAAGGGAAAAGCTCTTTATTATCTTGGAAGACTCGGAAAAAATTTTGATAGGATAAGAAATTTTCTGGGCTGGAACAAAGGGCGACTGAGGTTTTTATGGCCTTTTTCCAGGGGTGAGGTTTGAGGGGGATGTTTAGATATAACCGAGGTGCTATTGGAACCTTCCCTGAGGTGACAGAGAACATCAAGGGAAATTGCACCTTGGGCTGAATTGAAGAAGAATGGGGGAGGCGGTCTCTGGGAAGGTAAGCTGTTGTTTTAAGGGCTTCATCCATATTAGATGAACACCATAATGATTCAGCAATGGATACTAGGGCTATAACATATCAGTAGCAAAAAGCCCATAATAGATAAATGAGATCAATATTTTTTTGAAAACCCTTGAAACAGTGAGTCCATGATAGTTGAACAGAAAAATAGTGAGAGACTGCCATAATTCTTCCCTGTGGATGAAAGTAGAGAAGGATTGGAAATGCTGGGTGACATCACAGGGACAGTGGGGTAATCAACCGTGGGCATGCTTTCTCTTCTAATTTTTAAAAATATAAGCCAATTGTCATATGGCTCCACTTATATGTGGATGATTATGTTTTGAATAATAGTTCTATTACATTAAGAGTACGGCACATCGTATTTAAAGTATTGTGAAGTTCTTAAAAGGACTTAAGCCTATGAGCCACGTAATTGGATATTTACATGATAAATATTGCAAAATAAATTGGTCCTAAATATTCTAACAATTCTTTCTAAAGTTCTCCTAATTTACAGTTGCTTTTATTGAGCCTGTCATTTCATTCATCTGTGAAATACCAGTTCAAAAAAGACACTTTGCCTCTGCACTATGATCTATCACGAAGAAAATAATCTTCCTAAACTAGCACCTAACAATCCTCATTTTCCATCAAAAGCCTTCCTTAAGTCCCCCATGACTTAAAGATAAAGTTCTTAGAGCCTTCTTAAATCCTGAGATCAAACTACATTTTTAGAATCAAATCCAAGAACTTTTACTTTATGTTAGTTACCATAGATAATAATTCAGTAGTGATTTATAATTTTAATTTTGAGGAAACTCTAATAGCAGTTATTAATAGTAATTTATTAGCACCAGTACACAGGGAAAGATATTTGAAATTAAGCATATTATACATATCTGGTATGCATAATACCATTTGGTTCCCTAAACTGATAAAGAAGAGAAATGTGTTTCACATTTCCAGAATTCCCCTTTAACATTTCTTTTTCTGTATTAATGACTGACTAAGAACTAAAGTCAATTGGAAGTAACATAATTATCTCAGATACAGTTTTAGAAACCATCTTGCACAAATGCTTTTTACAGAAATTTATAAATTCTCTCATTTAACACTGATAATAAAGAAATGTCAGATTATTACTTCCAATATTATTAAGAAATTTGGAATTAGAGTGATTCAGTTACTTGTTCATGACCTTGCATTTGAAAGGATAGGAACAGTGTTCAAAAACCTTTTTAGTACAAATTGGAATGCCCTGTTTCATTCTCACCAACGTTACTTTCTCCTCTTAAAATGATCTTGTCATTATTGGTGCCTTCAGCTGTTCTCAAAAGTTCAATATTAAGATTCTGGAGGGCTCAAATAATTATCATACCATTCCACTCCACTCATGGTACAGGTAGACACAGTGGTCCCTGTATACTCATAGTCATTGGCTACAGGAGGTGCAATGAGTACCAAAAAGAAGGAGCACCAGTCATCTCGGCTGGAAGGGGTAGACAGACATGAGACAAATTCCATGGATAAGTTCTAACTTGTGCATTGAACATCAAATAGTGAGTATCTGGAAAAAAATTGCATCAAAATGCATTGAGTACCAAATTCAAGGAATGTCAGTACTACCAACTATCAAAGCACATGCAGTGTGGCTTTGACTAAAGAATGTTACTATTCATATACTTTAACTCATACATTACAGAAGCTCAACAGATGTACTTTCAGTACTGCTTGATTGCAAGCACTGAACCTTTGCATTAGGTAAAGAGATAGATGAAACAGCAGAAATAGGAAGGCAAAGATCAAACACTTTGCTAATTTAGATTTACAGGAGCCAGTATGGCTGGCAAAGCCAGAAGATATCCTGGAACAGAGATTGTTTGCCCTACCTGAACACAGCAAGAAAAGCACAGTACTATGTTCCATATGTAACCCGAATGATAGACCTTTAAGGTTTGAGCTTCAAAATGAAAATTGGTCTCTTGCAATTCATTATCCTTACATTAATTATTATTTTTAAAGTATTCTGTTTTCCAAAACAACTGCAGTATTTAATAGCTTTAATTAAATTTTGAAGAAAATATACTTTCGAAAAGAAAAATGAACAGCATGACTCATTTGCAGAGGAAATTATAGTCATGGGTAAAGTACTGAATTTGGAATGCATGTCTTCAGAGAGGGGCAATGAATGATAGAAATCTGAAGCAAATGAGGAACCATTTCTTCTCAATCATTTGATCATGTAGAGCAAATGCACCAGAGCTTATTGTTGATGTTATTGTTTTACTAAGAAGGTAATGAACTAGAGAAAGGTTAGATAGCACTATCAGTATCAAGCCATTAAAAGTTAGAGACAGCGAGTACTGGGTACAAAGAGTGTTGAAGTCAATTTTGAAGAAAAAAAAAAACAAGCAAAACTTGCCTACTTTAATTTAAACTGAGAGATCTGCATTTCTTCTTTTCATTTTAACACTGAGTGGCCACTGTACAGTTATTAATGGGCCTGGTGTCTATATTGTGGTTGATTAAGCCAGCTGCAAAATTCCCTTAAACCAAAATGTAATCATCAGCAAGCCCCTAACTTGGTGAAGCTTGCAGGACATAAAGAAGTTGCAGAAGAAAAATCTGAAGCTATAGGAACCTGCGTTATGTACTTTAAGGAAAGAAGCCACCTCCCTAGCATGAAAGTTCAAGAGGCAGAGGCAAGACTGATGTCCAGATGATCTAATTTAGATTGGTGGTGAAAATGCCTACACTAAATGGCAGACTGTAGTGGAAACAAAGCATTTACATTGGAAGTGGATGTCATCTGGTGCTTTTATAGAAGAGAAGTCGGTGTGTAGCTTTAAATTTTCAAAACACAGTAGTCTGAGTCTTGCAAAGAGCTAATGACCCCAAGATCTTAAAGTGGAAGCAGTGATCATTTACCATGGAAAATTCTGGAACTCTTAGGAATTACAGAATATACTCTGCCTGTTCTCTATACATGGAAAAACAAAACCTGGAGGACAGCACATCATTTACAACAGGGCTTACCCATCCTATTAAGTGCCATGTTGAGTATACTCAAGGAGAACAGATACCTTTCAAAATGGCCAATGATCATTAACAATGGATCTGGTCACCAAACAGCTGGTGAAATGTATTGGATTAATGCTGTTTTCATGCTTGCTTATACAACATTCATTCTGCAGTTTGTACATGAAGGAATAATCTTTACTTTTAAGTGTATTTTTTACAAGCTAGATGCTGTAAGATTGTGGGTGCTTAAGTAAGGATTCTTTTGTTGGATTCAGTCAAAGTAAAGTAAAAACCTAGAAATGATTTGTCATTCTATATATGATCAAGAAAACTCACAACTCATGAAAGGAGCTCGAAAGTATCAGCAATAATAGGAGTTCGAAAGATATCAATTCCAATATTTATGGATGACATAGAGAATTTGAAGAATTTAAGGAAAGAAGCAATTACAAATTCAGTAGAAATGTCGAGAGCCAGACTATAAGAAGTAGGGAAACGTAAGCCTATTGATTCAAATTAGAAATAAAGTCTCATGGTGGATAGAAATCTACTGTAAGAAGAATCACCCCAGGCAGCACATTTCATTGTGGTCTTAGCTTAAGAAATGGTCACAGCCAAGCTAACTTGCATCTAGCACCATCCTAATAAGCCAGCTGCCATCAACCTCAACTCAAGGTCATCTCCATTTTTGCTTACCAGTGTATTTTTAATTCTGCAATTATGATTTTAGACATATTATCCTGTACTTAACATTTTAATAATGTAAACATGATTTTATAGACATACAATATAAAATGTACAGCATGCTGTATTATAGCACTTACTTCCTGGTGGTGGTCTGCAATACCCTTTGGTCTGCAGTGTATGTGAGATGAGACTGTATGATATATCTAAATATCCAGGTTGCACAGATTCCAAATGAACTGCAAATGTAGTAGTGCATGTGTGCATATGTGTGTGGGAGAGAAAGAGTGCTAGACCAAGGATATGAGGAATGAAATAAGAGCCATGCACAGTGCTAGCAAGAAAATAACCAATTGGCACTTACATAGTTAGTGTAAAAACATCAGTCGTTACATTTCTGTAAATTCCCTTTCTCTTCATATATCAATATATCTATATCTATTTGAAATACTCAAGTATTAAAAGTCAATTACAGTAATAATCAGAGTAAGTTTATAAAAATTGTCTCAATTAGTTCGCCATTTTAATTTTCAGGGGAAGACCTTTATAGCTCTTCTTTCTGTTTTACTCTGAAAAAAATTTGGCTTATTATTCTACGTGTATTTCTTACACACTTGCCATTCTAAACATGCAGGCGGATATGTTTCTCATGTAGTAGAAAAGACCAAGTCCTGATTCATTTACAATATAGTACACCTATGATATTCCAATCAAACAAATGCCAATTTATAGAAAAGGGAACCTAGCGTCCTATTTTTGCGGATCGGCTTATGTAATACAAAGCTATTTCATTTCTTTTCACATTGATCCAAGCGATTTTCTCACTGTGCCAGTAGCACTTTTTATGCACCATACTCTGAAAGTTGAAACAATGGTTTATTTTGATGCAGAGCAAAGATCAAATAGCACAATTTCTGTCTCTGTAAAACCTCAGACCTGATGAGAAAGGTGAGAAATTATGACATGAGTATGTATTTTTCAAGTATGTCTTTATGTGTGTGTGTGTATGTGTGTGTGTGTGTGTGTGTGTGTGTATGATTCTGAGAACTGAATCCAGCACCATCACACTGAGCTATATCCATGACCTTCCTCTCTCTCTCTCTTCCTCTCTCTCTTCCTCTCTCCATCTCTCTGCTTTGCTCCCTCCCTCTTTCCCTCCTTATCTCTCTTTACCTCCCTTCCTTCCTCCCTCCCCCTTTTTCTTTCAGTGTCACACTAAGTCACTAAATTGTCCACTATGTCCTATAACTTCGCAGACCCCCTGCCTCAGTGTCCCAGAGTGCTGGACTGGGTCTGGGTAGGATATGTCTTGATATATGTAATGACAAACACAATTTAGCTCTACTTTAGACTGGAACTGGGGCTTCACAGATTCCTCTTCTACTTTGTTTGAGTTTTAACTTGTTTTGTGGAAGAAACTCTATTAAACTGTGCCACAGCAGATCATGTAAGTGAACATTTTAATAACATTTAAAAGCAATATTCCTCATTGGTTTATTTGCTCCTACATCAATTCTATACACAAGAACTAAATTAAATGGAATAAAGTGTTCAACTATTCATAGTAAGTTTAGCTGTCAAAGTACTATTGTAATGATTATCGTGGTCTCAAAATATGAACATCCTTAAAAACCTAAGCTCAAAATTTCTTACAATGATTAACTTTATATTGTGTATATAAAGTACATATATATTGTATGTATATTTTACACAATAAAATACATATCATTAAGAAAAAGTGATGCTGTTTATTTTAAAATAATCTTTGATCCACTATACATCTTAACTCCAAATTTCACTGATAGTTCCTAAGAGGATAAAATCACAACAGTATGTGAAAAGTAAGAGGCTTGTGTTTAGATTGGTATCTCCTTTAGAATTTATACTTTTCAAAATAAAATAATCTCACACATGGCTTTACTACCTGATGTATTAGTTTGGTAGGGCTACATTAACAAAGAACCACAATTCAGATGTATTAACGACAAGTATTTATTGTCTCTCAGTTCTAGAGATTGACTTCCGAGATGAACATATTGGTAGGGCTGAATTTTTTCTGAGGTCTCTAAAGGCAAAATTTTTTGTTCTTTTTGTTCTATGATGGATTTCTCTTTTTCTTTCTTTCTTTCTTTCTTTCTTTCTTTTTTGTAGGGAAGGATCTACAGGGTATTAAGGGTTTCACTACTAGATTGGACTCATAGTGATCCACCTGTTAACAGCCTCCCATTGATGGAATTACAAGAACACACCACCACGCCCAGTCTCAATTTCTGTCTCAGAGTGTCCTGGGGTGTGAGCTGCATGGCAGGCCTGGGGATGGAACCCGTGGCCCCTGAGCCTGTTTGCAGGTGTTTTAATGTGCTGAGCTCCTTAGTCGGCCTCCCTTTGATGGATTCCTGACAATCATCAGCATCCTTTGGCTGATCTGGATGTATCATCTGTATCACTGTCTTTACTGCCACGTATCACCCTCCCACCATCTCTGCATAGCTTGCCTTGTGTCTATATAGTTCTCCATTCCTTACCTTTTTAAAAAGTGTATCAGTCATACTGAATTAGAACCCACTGTGATGCCTTATTTTTAACTTGATTATGTTATAAAGCTCCTACTTTCAAATTAATTCACATTCTGAGACACTGGGTATGAACATAGTCTTCTTGGGCAGGGATGCATTCTATCTGTAATGCCTAGAACTGTGTCTGCACTCCCTGAGAGCTAGAGTTGGTGTGTAACCTTTAGAGGCATCATAAAAGTTCACAGGCCCCTAGGGAAAGTAACAATGTGTATGAAGAAATAGATAGATAGATAGATAGATAGATAGATAGATAGATAGATAGATATAGATACAGATATATAGATATATATATGCATATTTGTATGTACATTTTTTACAGTAAACAAATTAAAAATCCCTTGCCATCTCTGTTTAAGGCTCTTAAGCTGGATGATCCAGTATATTTTATTCATAAGATAGGAAGTCATTCAATAAATATAAAGGCACAGATGGAGCAGTTGTTTGTCAGTTTAAAATACTACAGATGCTTCTCAACTTGTGATGAAATTTTACTTTATAAACCCATCGGAAGATGAATAGGCCATTACACTGAAATGTACTGAATACACTAAAGCTATTGAGTGCTGCTGGTCGGTACTGAGAACCCTGTGCCTCATCACCTGTTGGCTCTGACACCGCAGCTCCTGGGAGCTCTGGCTTGCTGCTGCTGCCCAGCACCCTGAGAGCTACATGTCACATACTGCTGTGCCTTATAGAATAAGAATGCAAAGGACAGTTTCTGCTAAATGCTTATTATTTTCTATGATCTAAAAAGAAATTCAAGTTAACTCATCAGAAAACGAAGATAATCTATACATCATTTGAGTTTTAATTTCTATAATAGTTTGTCTCTATGTAAATACTTCAAAAAATACTTCAAAAGGTTTCTCAAATATTTATTTAGCCATAGATAAAATCAAAACCATGATCCAGGAAAAACATAAGAAGAAGTGATAACAAAGAGTTTTTCCAAACTTGGAGAAAATTCTCAAGTTATATATTCAAATAGCTAAATAAACCTAATGCTGAACAAATATTAAGTAAAGAAAATATAGATACCAATTAAAACCATTAGAAAACCAATGTAATAACAAAACCAGTAAAGATCCTAAAGAAAATTAAAGTCACATCACATAAAGGGAATCAACAGACAGTTGCTTACCTGAGACAAATCAGAAGCCGTTGTAAGTGTACACCTACAACACAGAACTCAGGAGGCTGAGGCAGGAAGATTCTGAGCTGTAGGGCAGCCTTGGCTGCATAGCAAGACCTTGTCCAAAAACAAAAATTAAAACCACTGTTTAAAAAGATGAGTGCAAGAAACAGAAGTCAAAGATAATGAGAATTTGCCTTTACTTGACTCTTTGGTGAGGCTATCAATTTAGCACTGTACATCTGAAAAAAAAATCTTTTGAAATAAAGGTATTAGAGGAATTCCTGGAGAATTAATTTCTGGAAAAATCTGTTGTAAGCAGGTAATGCTACAAAACTGTTAAGAGAGAGAAAGATTATTAAGTTGTGAATAAATGATATTAGATGGAAATTCAAATTTATTGAAAGAAATAAAAGGCATCATAGATGAAAAAATGTCCGGGTAAGTTTAACTTTTCTTAAATTATTTGTAAGTAGATATTATTTAAGTATATAATAAGTCAGAAGTACAGTACTTCTACAGATGTATAATTGGGGAAAATGGAGTGGGGAATGGAACATGGAACTCTAGTATTGCAGACCTTTTATACAAAGTTGTATGATTAAGGTTATTACAATATGTTACCATTGTGTATTGTAATTATAAAGTAATGGCCAGGGAGACAGCTCAGTGTAATAAGTGCTGGCCGAGCAACTGCAAGGTTCTGAGTTCAATCCCTGGTGCTGAAAATAAATTATAAAGTAACTAACAAATATATAGAGAGGCATATGTAAAATTTTAATAAGTGATTGGAAATAGAATATCAGACAACGTAATTAATCACGAAACTCAAACACCACTTAGAAAAGAAATTATAAATGGTACATTAAAAATCTCAAAATTATTAAATATAAATGAACTCAATACTTCAGTTAAAAAATAGCATGTAGTCTTTTACTAGTACACATAAAAAAGTAACATTTAAGGACACATATAGTTGAAAAGTAAAATTATCAGAATACCATATTATATACATCAACAAACTTATATAGTGATAGTAGTATCAGGAAAAATTCAATCAAAGAATTTTATCATAAATGATGTTAGATTTTCCAGAATAAGAAAAGACTAACAAAGATTCTAAATGTGCATGCAGGGGCCCGGCAGGATGGCTCAGTGGTCTAAAGCGCCTGCTTAGGAAAGCTTGGGCAGATTCAGGAACCACGGTTCGATCCCCGTCATCACATGCTGCGGCAGCCCTGCCCTCAGGGCAGGCTGAGCTGGCCATAAAAATAAACAAAAGCTCTGAAACAAGAAAAAAAATAAAATAAAATAAATGTGCATGCAGATGGAACAGAACTTCTGAACATATGAATTAAAAATGACAATGCAGAAATTGACAAGTCCATAATTGGATTTTAAAACCCATCATTGGTAGAATAACTATATCAGTATATCAGTAAAGCTATTGAAGATCTCAACTGTATCCATGCAGTAGGAATAACTGATACTTAAAGAATACTCCACCTACATGCTGCAGAATATATATTATTTTCAAGTAAAATTGAACATACTCAAAGACATACCATAAGCAGGACAGTAAAATGAATTTCACAAGTTTCAAAACATTGGGAAAAGAATTGAAATACACTATGTACATTTACCAGTTCTCTAAGGTGTATGTAATCTTTGTGAACTCTAAACATGCACTAATAAAATTCAAAAAATACTACTACATTCAAAAAGAAGTATACAAAATGTCCTCTTATAAAAATGTAACTAAAATATAAATCATAATATTGAAAATCTCAAAATTCAAATACTTGAAAACACTTAGCATAATAGAAAGGAAACTCTGATTAAATGAAAAATCATAATAAAAATAAGTATTTTTAGATCCAGGAATATAGCTCAGTGGCAAGGCTCAAGGTACTGAGTTTGATTTCCAATAGAAAGAGGTGATAGGAACAGAGAAAGACAGAGAGCAAGAGAGAGAAAGAGAGTGGGTGAGATAGAGACAGAGACAGAGACAGAAAGAAAGAGAGAGAGAAAGTTAGGTGGAAAGAAAAATTTCTTAAATAAACGACTATGAAAATTGCTTTTCCAAATTTCTGAAGTAGATACAACAGTATTGACAAAGAAACTTATAAATACTTATATTCAAAAGCCATAAAGTTTAGAAAAGCCTATCTTCTACTTTTAAAAGCAATTAAAAGAACAGAATTAAGTTAAAGTTAAAAATAAAGAGATATAAAGGTGAAAGAAGGCAAAAAAGAAAAAGAAAACTATCAAAAAGAATCAACCACTGGTATCTCATCTAACTGAGAAGTTTCTGCATGTCAAAGGAAATCATCAACACAGTGAAAAGATAACCCACTAATTGGGAAAATAATCATAACTAACAATCACTCAGACAAAAGACTTGTGTCTAAATTATATAAATAACTAAAACAAAATTCAGTCTCCAATATGTAAAGACTCAATCCAGAAATGGGCATGTAAGATGAATGCACACTTCTCAGAAGAAGAAATACGAATAGTAAGTGCACATAAAAAAAAAAAAAAATGTTTCACAGCACTAGCCATTCAAGAAGTGCAAACTAAAACTACATTGAGATACCATTTCAGCACAGAAAGATTAGCTATCATAAAGAAATACTGAGAGGCTGCAGGGGAATAAAAGGAACCCTTCTCCATTGCTGGTGAGAGTTTAGACTGGTAAAATCACTATGAAAAGAATAAATGTGGAGACTCCTGAAAAAGCTAGGACTGGAAATCCTACCCAATCCAACTATTCCCCTTATTGGTATTTTCTCAAAAGAACTAAAAACAGCAAACCACAGTAATACATATGCACCTATGTTTATAGCAGCACAATTAGCTATAGCCAAATCTTGGAAGCAAATATCCATCACCTAAGGAATGGATGAAAACGATGTTGTATTTTTATACAACGGAGTCCTACTCAGCTATAAAGAATCACAAACTCAAACCATTATAGGTAAGTTAATGCAACTAGAGGCTCTACTCATAAGTGAAATAAATCAGACCCACATGTGTAAATATCATGTTGTCTCCCTAGTGAAAGAGCCTAAAATGTTAAGTGTTACCTTCACTCCAGGCTTACTTCATTTTGGCTCTGACCCAGGGCCAACCTATAGGAACAATTCCACCCAATTTTGTACCTTGGACCCAAGCCAAAGGACTATCAGAGGGCCTCCCTGACCTAAAACATCAAAATTTCCCCCAGCAGACCAGGTGGTGCTGCCAAGATTAGCCCTACCTGGGATGTTCCAACCTGGAAACACCTTCCCACAAAACCTCTTAAAAGCCCTGTGCTTTACCTTGTTTGATGCTGTCTTGGTCCACTAGATAGCCAGCCCACTTGTTCTTACTGCCAGCAAATCTTGTCATCATGTCAGAATACCTGGTCTGGTTGACTGTGTGGTTCTCTTACCTTACATTTGGTGCTGGAAACCTGGAAGGGATACCAGGGCCCACACAGGTCCCTCTTGACCAGGGCCTTGCCCCAGTCCACTGCCAGCCCCTCTGAGTGGACACATGCTTCAGGTTTTTCTTTATTTGTTTGCTTGCTTGAAGGATCAAACTCATAACCATGCATTTGCCAGACAGTCACTTAAGCCACTGAGCTAGCTTCCTGGCTCAACACAAGGTGTAGATCTCCTTTGTTGACATAAATGCCCATGACACCTAAAACTATGAATATCCCCTCATCACTCATGCAACTTATCTTAAAATACAAACCTCCCCTTTGTCCAACTTTTTTGGGAGTGGAAGGAGTAAATAAAGAGTGCCCTTCCTCCTACAGGATTCTCTGCACTTTGCACCTCCTTCCCCAACTTTAGTTTGGATAAGATCACTTTCTGTACTTTCATTTGATACCTTCTTCATGCCTCTTCGAGATAAATGTCACTCCTGGAGGGCTGGCTGCAGGCTTCGTGCCTCTCCACCTCACATCCTTGTCTTGACACTACTTGCATGACACGTCGATATCAAATGTTCTCTCTAAAAGATTAGCTATAGTCTGTTAACATTCTACGGAAATTTAATTGCTAAAATGTCCATGATTGATAACAAACAAATTCTCATCAATCTCTGGTTACACTTTATATTTCAAGGTGATTGATATTCAGATAAAATTCTAATAATAAATTATATTGCTGCAACCTAAATATACTAATATAGACTGAATTTCTCCTGAAAAAACAATTGTTATTAATTCCTATTTTATATTTTGATCTGCTCTTGACACTCGTGCCAAGCTAAAAAGACAGATCTTGGTCCTCAAACCTCCAGAAATCTTAATTAACCTTACTTTCCCTGTTTTCAATAATAGAGACAAAAATTAACTATCCATAAGTGCCAAATTTTGGCTGTGATACTCAGGAAATCCATCAAACTAGGACCTTAACAAGGCCCTAAATGTTGCTGCCACCCAAGCTTTTCCTGGATGATTTCAAATGTGACAAGCTACACTGGGCTTGAGCCTGCCCCACCCTACAGCCACCACTGGGATATGGTTTCATCTACAAGCTTGAGAATCACTGAAAGGGTGATTGTGCTCTTCCGCAGAGAGCAGGTAATTCATCCAATTCCCTGCTTTCACAGAAAAACTCACTACCTCCAGATCCATCAGTACTTGACCTGCTTGGTCTTGCCATTGAAGGGAAACAACAGAGCCTCAGGTCCATGGCCCATTGAGATATCTTTGTCAGAGTCCCAAGTCTTCCTGGATATCTCAGATTAAAAAAAAAAAAAAAAAAAAAAAAAAAACTGTTTTGTTTATTTTTACTCAGACACATAATGATCCTTCCATTTTCAGCCTCCCAAGTGCTGGGATTACAGTCGTGCACCTCCACACCCATTCTAAACCACTATGTCCTCCATCATGACCCATCATGCCCCAGGGGTGGAGCTGGCACGGAATGCTGGGAATTGAGCCCTGGTCTCTATGTCTGCCCAAGCAGGTATTTTAATCTGCTGAAATATCTGTCCAGCCCTAAAAAAGAGAGAGAGAGAAAAAAAAAAAAAAAAAAAAAAGAAAAACAGCAACATCAACAAAAACTATTTTTTTTGCTGGTACACATACAACATATAAGCCGGGCGTGGTGGCGCACGCCTATAATCCCAGCACTCAGGAGGCTGAGGCAGGAGGATCAGTGCGAGTTCGAGATCAGCCTGGGCTACAAAAGTGAGCTCAAGGCCAACCTCAACTTCATAGTGAGACCCTGTCTCAAAAAAGACAAAAAAAAAAAAAAAACACATACAACATATAGTGTTCTTCCTATATCTAAAGTCTCCATATGCCTATCTAAAGTCTCTATATTTACAATCTCCATAGTGCGTATTGATGGCCAACCTACATGATACCTTCAGACAGGCCCATTCCCTGCTGACTCCAGACATTGTTCTTCACCCATAATTTCCTAGTAAACCCTACTCCATACCTCTCATGGGGAAAGATCTAATTCAAAAGCCCCATGTGTCTATCACCTCTCTTCCCACCATGCTTGTCATATTAACCTAACCTCAATGCACAGCCAGCTCCTCTTCTCCCTCTTCCCTTGTCAACCACATACTCTGAGACACTTACTGTCATACTCATGTCAAAATGCTGTTCCTATACTAGTGAGCCATAGAGATCCCACAGCCTTTCCCTACATTCCCCAATACCCAAACATCATAGGGTACTCAAACCCATCATTTGCCAACTCTGTATTCCTCCACTTCAACATGATAAAATAACACATTCAGATCACAGAATCCTTTTTTGCTTTTACCCAGACCACCAATCTCACCAAGTGTTAGCTGTGCATATCCAGTCTAAGATGTGACCTGACAGCCATCCCAGCCATAACCAACAACACAAACACCTGCTTCCCATTCCAAACTCCACTGGTCTCCCTTATACCAAACTCACTTCATTCAATACACCTCTAGACAAACAACACAAAATGAGCACAGAGATGATTCTGTGTAGCACCTTGGACTATCTTTGTCTTCCCTTCCACCTCCAGCACACCTCAGGGACTGTGATGCCTAATTATAGCACAGACTCTGAGTTTCAAGATGCCTTCTTCTTTAGCAGTATGACCAGGTACAGCTCGGCTAAGGACAACTCTACGAGCTACAGGACTTGGGACCTCCCTAGGAAGTGCCCTGGGATGGGATGGACAAGGTATATGGAACTCAATCTTCCTTTGGCTTGCTCCTCTTCTTAGGGATTGCTATTGTGCTCATGGTAGCCCCCTGCCTCATTTCCCTCATCCACAGTACTGTCACAAGATTAACAATCCAAAATTTTAACCAAATGCTTCTCTCAGACTTCTTCTCCCAGGCTCTATCCTAAGGATACTCGACAGAAAACTACTCCACACCCTCCTCTGACTCCTTATGGTGCCTGAACTCTGACCCCCTCACCACACCCACCAGCTGGATATAGCTAAATCACTTCATTATTCTCCTTTGTAACAAATAGAGTCCAAGATGATAACTCACAATTCTCACCCTCACTCTGAGGCTCAATTCCTTTGGGCCCCCAGCCAGGTCCAAACCACAGAAACAATTCTGCCCAACTTTGTACCTTGAACCCAAGCCATGACAAACTCAAAAGACCTCCCCGGCCCAAAACATCGAAATTATGAGTATAATTATCTCAGACCTCCTGTATATATACTTATACATTTTCCCTCCTTCCAGGAGCAGTGGACAAGGCAAAACAAATGGCTTTCTAGGGGTTTTGTGGGGAGGGTGTTTACTGAAACATCAGTTTTTGTTGTTGTTTTTATAACAGCAGTTGATGTTTTAGAACTTTCACCTTGACTAATTCTGTTTGCTGATACCTACAATCTGAGCAATTACATTGAGGTCAGCAATGTGTAATACAAAACTCATGGGTGAATGCCTCATATTGATCTTCTAAATGTGTACTGTTCCTAATGTCTTATTATTATACTACCTTTAAAATAAATTAAAGCAAAAAAGACAAGGCAAAAAGTCAGATATCTCTCTCTCTCCCTCCCTCTCTCTCTCTTTCTCTCTCTCTTGCCCTGGGGGTGGGGCTGGCACAGTATGTGGTGTTTGGATTGAACTGCGATTCCTATGGTTGCCTAAGCTTTCCTAGGCAGATGCTTTAGTCCGCTGAACCATCTGCCAGCCCCTAAAATCAGATTTCTTGAAAGCAAACACCCATATTCAATTGTTTCTCCAATTTTGTATATCTGTTCATCTGAGCCACAGATCTGAAGATAAAAAGAGGTAACATAACAACCATTTTAGCTAGCTATTATTGGTCTGAAAACCTGTAACATATGCATTGCTGTATGCTACCCTGTCTCTTTTTTCTATTTGTTTTTGCTTCTGATTTTACAATCCACACAAAATAACATAAAATTAATTATAAAAAGAAAGTTATAAAAGCCTGAAATTTAGATTCAAAATAATTAGTGAAATAGGTAAATTCCTAATAATCTGGACATAAAATTTTATATTACGATAAGAAATGAACTAGAACAACATCAAATCATAAAGATTATTAACAATTTTGATAATTAAGATGGAATAGATAAATCCTTTAAGAATTAGTTAGGTGCCAGAATAATCCAATATCTACAGGAGAAAAATAAACTTAATTTTAAAAATCTGTGCCAGAAAGATATATTTAGATGACTTTACTGGTAAAATTTTACAGACTTTTCCCAGAAATAAGAGCTTGGAACTGCTCAAAATACTTTTTGAGACCAGCACTATCCTAATAATAAGACCATACAAATAAAGGGTAAGAAAAAATGCATTACAAGTTAATGGCTATCAACTCTCATCAACACAGATGTGAAAAGCATTCTTACAAAGTATGAGCAGCTAAAATTATCCATATATGAGAAAGAAAATAAATTATGACCACATGAATTTTACTCCAAAAATTCAAGGCAATTTTTCCACTTAAAAAGTAAGCAGTAGTAGCCGCCACAGTAGTAAAATAAAAGAGAAAATAGCATAGTCATTTTCATAAATGCAATAAAATACATTTGACAGATTCAACAAATATTCATGACCCCATAGCAAAATCTCAGTATATTAAAAATAGAAGGGAACTTTGTGAACCGCTACAAGCTTGCAATAACTCTGTCCTGTTACTTTCCTCTCCTTGCTGACACACACACACACACACACACACACACACACACACACACACACACACAAATCCAGCATCAAAATTTAAAGGAAGAAATTTTTATTGAGCTCAGAGTTTGTGAGGGTTTCTGTCCATAATCAGCTGGTGCCCATGCAGAGTGAAACATGGCAGAGGGGCAACAACAGCCCGTGGTAGCAGAAGACACTGAAAGCGACAATACCAAGAGGAGAGAAGCCTCTTTTTGTCCCTTATATTGTATTCTACCTATGAGAATTCAGACAGTGACAACTGAATCAGTGGAACGGTCTAGCAATCACCCACCCTTAATCTTAGCATTGAAAGAGAGATAAGAAATAAAATGTAAGATTTCTTGAAAGCAAACAGCATCATTCCCTTCATAAGTCCAATCTTACAGATTTAATGATAAAAGTAGATAATATATCAACCATTGTTAACCAGCTATTCTTGTTTTGAAGCTCTGTGACATATGTATTGTTGTATGTTACCCTGTTTATGACTTTTGTTCTTGGTTTTGTTTTTAGTCTTTAAAATAAAATAAAATTATGATTACAAAAATCTTAGCATTGCACCATGAGTCAATCACATTGTATACTCTAGATACAGCCACCTATGAAGAAGCCCTGTCAAAAACCTCATGAGGTTTTGCAAAGACTTCTAGATACAAACAATAACACACACGACATAGAAGACCAGAGAAATATGTACTTAGCACATTTTCTATAAGATGGTATGTTTCATTTTGTTTTATTTTTTGGTACTGGAGATCAAACTCAGGACTTTGTGCTTGCTAAGCAAGCATTTAGGTGCCTGAAGGCATAGCCCTGACACCTGTAAGATTTTTAAAAAGGTAAAGACAGATGTATTCTTACACTCTGACCATCATCTCAGCCTCATCTCTCTTGCTCATTTTATTCAACATGAAAAAGCAAACAAAGAGTTTTGGCCCCACTTCCCTTCCTATATCAAATACAAATATGCATCACATTTGCTAAAAACTGTAGTAGTTTAAGGATATACCTATCTTATTGAACTTGGTGAGGTTCTCAAAATACGTTATCTACTCAAAACTATATGTTAGTTACTATCGGTCATATATTGTATGACAAAGCAATTAGGATAAATAATTTAAGCTTTCCTGGAAGTATATGCTAAAGACACAAGGTTAACCAAAAAAAAAAAAAAAAAAAAAAAAAAAAAAAAAAAAAAAAAAAAAAAAAAAAAAAAAAAAAAAAAAAAAAAAAAAAAAAAAAAAAAAAAAAAAAAAAAAAAAAAAAAAAAAAAAAAAAAAAAAAAAAAAAAAAAAAAAAAAAAAAAAAAAAAAAAAAAAAAAAAAAAAAAAAAAAAAGACACAGGTTTAAAGAAGAATACAAAAGTTGCAACCAAAAATGAAATGAGTTTGAGAATCACTGGTGAGTTCTCTGCAGTTCTATTTCCTTATCAACTGAACTCTGTGAATGTGAAACTATAGGGAAAAAAAACACAAATTAAGAAAATATGTAAAAAAGTTTTTAACTACATGGTATCTTTCTTGCATAAGATAGGATGCTACTGGAGAACATTCATTTTCTTGAATCAGTGTGGTGAAAGAAACTAGTATTTATTATAGAACTATGAAATTGCTAACTTTACATATTTTCTTTCTTAAATCTCAAAAGTAAGCAATTATTGGAGGAAATCAAAGTTTGAAGTAACTAAAACAATCTGTCCACATATCCATATTAAAACAGAACAGTAACTGTCTTATTTGTAGCTTTTTCTTATAATTTTAAGTTACTCATGGACAATTAAGCCCCAAAATATTCCCTAGAAACTTTGAGAAATAAATCACTGAGAGCTATAAATTGTTTTTCCTGGCTATTGAGAGAGCTCAGAGGTCTAAAGCGCCTGCTTAACCAAGCTTAGGCAACCGCAGGGACCATGGTTTGATCCCTGGCACCATATACTTCTCCAGCCCCACCCCCAGGGCAGGCTGAGTCGGCTATAACCTGAATAAATAAATAAGGTTTTTAAAAAATTAATAGTAAATAAATTGATTGTTTTTTTCCTCCTAGCCATCTGATAAAATCTCACCATTTTACTCCTGTGTCCTCAGGACATAAGTCATTCCTTTATCATTGCAGCCACGCTGCATATCCAACTATCAGTCACTTAGCTAACAAATCAGCTGCCACAGAATCCAGAGGAAGAACTACTTTCAAATACCTTTTATGTCATAATTATTCTGTTATTCATGATATTGATCTATTATACCTATGTCTATTTAGAAATTAAGCTGCAATGTGGCTGTGTATGTCTAAACACTGTAGAACACATACAGTTTGATGCTGTCTGTAATTTAAGCCAACCGTGTGGATCTTTGGAGCATTTCTCCCAAAGACAAGGGGTGATTGTTACCATATATTATTATTTAGTGATGTTATCTGCTAGTGTGTTTCACAGAAGACTCAGGTTCTCCCCTCATAACATGCAGATGTTTTCAATTATTTCAATGATGTCCGTATTATATAAGAAATCCTTCTGAAGGCATTAGCATAATATCTACTACATTATGAGCTCTAAAGTTATTAGCTTCATCATTGTAACATGATAGTAATAATGATAATGATTATTTTAAAGAGGCAAATCAAGGATGCTTGAGGCAGGAAGGAAATACAAAGATTTTCCATGGTTTAGAAAGCGACTATGTCAAACAGTCACTAAAATCTATTTCTCTCCCCCGGAAGCCCTGTGGTTCTCACTCTTTGCATAGTATGGAATAACATGAGTCAAAACCTTTAGGATATCATTTGTAATGAAGTGCATTTTAGGTACATTATTACTGATATTCAAATTTTCACCAAAAATAATTTATAAGGACATAGATGGATGAGTTGAAACAAAACCTTTATATTTGATAGCAAAGACATCTTAGGAACTGTTGCAGTTGGATCCAGAATATCTGTCACTAGTCCGCATGTTAAGAGATTGGTCTTTCAGACTTTGGCCCTATTGGAGGTGGTTCAACATTTAAGATATAAAGTTTAGTTGAAAGACTTAAATCACTGGAGGCATGACGTTGTGGAGGATTACACAGCCCTGATCCCCCTCCCTCTCTTTATCAGTCGTGGCACATGGTACCATCTCCCAGTCAAAAGCCTATAAGGAGACTCAGTTCTCTTTAAGGAGAACAGTGTTACCATGCATAACTGCCATGATGACCTGCTTTACCATGTGTTCAAAGGTAATGTACACAATTAAACATGCACTGAATTGTCCAGAATGCTGAGCCAAAAGCAATTTTCTTTCTACTTAAGCACCTTTCTCTAGTACTTACTACACATTTGAGAAAACTGACAAATGCAGCAATATAATGGAAAATATCAAACTTTTATGTCTGTTTTTCTCAATGTATTTCGCACAGGGTTTCACTATGTAGTTTGGACTCGTTGGGATCCTCCTGTTCTCAGACTGCCCATTGCTGAGGTTACGGGCATGCAACACAACTCCCAGATTGGGCATGGGCTCAGTGCACCCTGGAGGTGGGGCTGGAAAGGCATGTGGTACGAGGGATCGAATCCTGGTCCCTTTGCTTGCCTAAGCAGATGCTTCATTTGCTGAGCTATCTCTCCAGCCCTGAAAATTTTATGTTTTAATAAATAAAAAAATAAACTTTTAAAGACAAAATCCAAACACCAGAGCTCACTATTTTATTGGCGTGAGCTCCATAGGCTTTATTTTCTTAAAAGTATCTCTGCAGTTCTCCAGCGACTACCTCCTCTGCACATCTAACAGCAGAAGCAAGCATACGGGAAAGGTGTTTTGTGTTGAAACTAAATCAATCAGATTAACTCTTGTCCAAGGCAAAATTTCAGTTTTTAATCACTAATATTAACAACAGGAGGCAGCCAGGCGTGGTGGCTCACACCTGTAATCCCAGCACTCGGGAGGCTAAGGCAGGAGGATCAGTGCGAGTTCGAGACCAGCCTGGGCTACAAAACTGAGCTCAAGGCCAGCCTGAACTGTACAGTGAGACCCTGTCTCAAAAATACAAAAAAAAAAAAAAAAAAAAAAAGGAATATTTTCTGAGTTCTTACTAGTAGGGGCTCAAATTGTATTCTGCGAATATCTTAAGAGAATAAAAAGCAGAAAACTATTTTTTAAATAAAAAAGTATATTTACTCTAGAAATTTGAGATGCCACATTTTTTGGAAATTATATTTTTACATTTGGGGAAAAAAAATAACCCAGGACAACAAGACTTGAAAATATCCAAGATTTGAAGGAAATTTATTGATCCTGATTATTTTAGTTAAAACAGTTGGGATGTTACAACGATAGAAGTTTCATTCAGATGGTCCAACAATTTCACATGTATAAAAATGAAGCATGTGAAAACAACCTAGGCTCAGTTCCACAGTAATTCAGAAAGGAGCTGTTATGGGTCATCTACATTTTAAGGAGGTAAATTAAAACACAAATAAAGCTTGTGTCTGTCAGCATTAAGTCTGACTGCAAATTGCGCAGTCATCATTTTGCAATTAGTGTCACTTGCAAAGTGCTTTCCCAGCGCTTGAGCTCTTAGGCGTACATTTCCAGAGCATTTATTTTCATCAGTTTTGAAAATTATTGCTGAATCAGTCACTCAATATTAAATCAATCTGTCAATTAGTAAATGTAGGAGTCAGAACTCTATTCTTTTCAACACATAAGCATTCAGAACTTAGAAGTGTAATTTTAGTTAAGAAAAACAGTGCAAAATACATTATCTAGGACACTTAACATGATAACATCTTTGTGATGACTGCTGCTTCAGAAAGTCGGCTCTGTTGTCACCAAAACCTAGGATGCTCTTCACCTTCAGGATTTCAGTGGAGATAGAAGCTACCAAAGGCAAAGACATTTGGAACAAGAATGAAGGATTCTTTGAAGCAAATACTCCTAGAGCCAGGCATGGTGGAGCATGCCTGTAATTCCGTAAGGCAGGAGGATCGATGTGAGTTCAAGACTAGCCTGGGCTACAAAAGTGAGCTCAATCCCAGCCTGAACTGCATAGTGAGACCCTGTCTCAAAAAGAAAAAAGAAAACTAGGAAACTAAGAAATACTAAATTATTCCAAATGTTTCATCCTTTCCCACATTTCATAAATAAATGTAGCGTGAATGCAAAAATAAATAAAAAAGTCACAGTGTTTTGTGTCAGCCTAAATCTTATGGAAAAATCAAGAGAGAAAACTCCCAAATGGGTGGTTATACCCTATCTCACCCATTAGGAGGGACTCTCAGCATTCCCTGTTCTGGCATCTAATCCAGCATTACCAATCCTGAGCAATATCAACATGCTCAAATTTAATACTCTACCTTTTATTATTAAATGGCATTTGTCTTGCTTATCCTTGCTAATGGCCTAGGGGAGTGATCATTTTATTATCTTAAAATGTAAGTTAAGAGTGGTTTTCATTGTATCCTTTCTAAAGAGTATTCATGTTTCAGATGACCCAGTCTACCCTGGTCCTCTGGAGAGCAAAGACTAAGAGTTAGCAGGAAGTTACAAGAAGATGTGTCCTGCCTACAGAAGAGGGGAGAAAAGCAGTCTGACAGCCACTCCAGTTTCATATGGAAGGTTGAGGACTCAAGCACAGAGCACTTATTAAGAAAGGAAGTGGTCTCTTCTTAACTAGTCAAGCAGTCTGGGCAAGAGGATGTTTTACACATTTTTTAATGGTGGAAACAAAGTAAATTGCCCCTGTGCAGGTAGCTAGTAATGTTTGTTTTCTAATAAAAAGGGTTTAAAAACTGCCATAGCAGTAAAAGTAAACGTATGAACCCGGATGCCATGGAAGGGAAAGAACCACAGAATGCGTCCTTCCTCAAGTAGGCTGAGTGCAATACAAATACACCCTCGAGTTACAAAATATACAGTAGAGAATAAGAACAATGTCATCAGTCAATAAAAACCCAAGCTTGAAACCATCTTGGGCTTCAGGGCTCCTGCAGAATAATGTCAGCTATTGAAATCCAAACCACTAAACACATTTGCCAAACCTATAGGGATTCAAAAGGGAAGCAAATAAAACTGCTCTCAAAAATAGCTTACTTCAGAGAATACTATACATTTATGGATATATGTAAGTTAAGAATAAAACATCAAAATCATAGAGTCACATCTGGACTCGACACTGAAGCAGAGTGCTGCACAGAAAGGAGGGAAGCTACTGAAAGCCTAATGATGGCCAAAAGCATATAAAAATCGCTCCATTCCTCCTCTGAGAAATTCCCAAAATAGAGAAATACTCCAAGCACAGCTGAGGTCAGGTTGAGAAAGAACTTTCCTGACAGAGACCAGTATCACATATTTTTTCTCTGATATAGAGAACTGAGAGAGAAAAGAAATGCAGAGTGGGAGGAAGATTGTTAGACAAGAGAAAGAATGTTAGGAGAGGAAAAGAGGAAAGGTAACTGGAGGATGGATATCGTCTAACTGTGTGTAGTATAACACCAGCCATGGTGGTACCCATGGATCTAAAACAAGAAGAGGCTGGAGGATAAAAAGTCCCTGTTTCAAGATAAAAAAAAAGCCTGTTTCAAGATATATATATATATATATATATATATATATATATATATATATATATATATATATCAAGGGCTAGAGAAACAGATCAGCATGAAAGCCTGACTTTAAGCCCCAGTATCACCAAAAAAGTTATAAGCATGTATAAAAATGCCACAAAGAAACCCATGGTTTCAAGCCAGGCATGGTGGCTCACGCCTGTAATCCCAGCACTTGGCACTTGGGAGGCTGAGGCAGGAGGATCGTTGTGAGTTCGAGACCAGCCTGAGCTACAAAAGTAAGCTCAAAGCCAGCCTGAACTGCACAGTGAGACCCTGTCTCAAAAATAAAAAAAAATAAAAATAAGAAAAGAAACCCATTGTTCTGTATAATTAATTCTTATGTGCATGCACGTGCACAACATGCTAAAGAGAAGGAAATTGGCAGTTAGCATGATAAAAATGCTGAAATCCCAAAGATAATTTATATAACGAATCGGAGGTCTGTTTACGAAAGAAAAAAATGATGCAAACCCAGATCAAACATTAAAAATAATAAATTATACAAATATTGACTTCCAAATGATTTCATCTCAGCCTTTTAAATCCACAATTTGTTATATCTGTAAGTAGGATATTTGTGAGTTAAGGAACATCTTTGTGAACTATGAAGATCTCTCACCATAAATGTATAGATGTACTATAATTTCTGGATATGAGGGTGAAAACTTCTGCAATAAATGACAAAAATTCAAGCAATATCTCTATGAAGCTGTTATAAAAAGTTTCATGAAAAGAAAATGGAAAATATGAATCAATACCATAATGTGTCAACAGAATATTGAGCTGTTACTATGGGAAACTATTAGGTTGCCATAGGCTTCCTGTTACCTACTCTGAGGAATGCACTCTCACCCTCTTGTCAAAGCTGGTTAGCAAAGAGTAACTGAGTAACGGGCTCCCTCCACTCCCTAATCTAAGTCCTGTAAGTGTACTTAGCTTAGATGTATCTTGTAAAAACAGCTTGCTCAAACAACCCCCACATGCCCCAGTGACACAAGTCCTAAACTGTGAAGGACCCCTTAGGCATGTGACTTTCCTTTTAAAAGCTCCTTCCTTCCTGGGCGAGGGGTTGATCAGTCTTCTCCTGTGTGAGAAATGACGGCCCTGAGCTCAGTAATAAAGGCTCATTTTAAATTTTCATTTTTGGATTTTGGTCTGGCACCTGTTTCAGAACCCATAACAATACATTTAAGTACTTTTAAAAACAGGGAATTCACTCCCTGGCCCTGCCATGCTAGCCCTGCCCCTGGGAGGAGCTGAGAGGTGATTGATATTGGGCGTGGTGATACATGCCTGTAATCCTAGCTCTTGGGAGGCTATAAACAGGTGGATCAGCATGAGTCTGATCTAGTAGTGAGATCCTGAACACCCTATAGACCCTTCCCTAAAAAAAAAGAAAAGAAAGAAAGGAAGAAAAAAATGAGAGCACCCCTGAAAAAGAATATTGTTAAGTAGCACTTGTATACATGAATAATATCTAATTATATACAATAAGGAATACCAAAACTTAGCAAAGAGTAAAGGTAGGGATTCATGAAGTGTCAGAAATTCAGTACAGAAATATTTTATTAAGACAAGTACGCAGAGCATAATAACCTTCTTTACAAGAAGTTGCCACGTGTATCTCACACATCTTAACTCCTTTCACCAGCCAGCTCTCCCTTCTCTTCCCCCTCCCTTCAGCTCTTCTTCCCTTTCCCCTTCGAGAACAATCTCTCTCCCTACTTCTTTCTATCTATCTCTTCTTTTGCCCTTTATTTATTCTTTGTGTGTCCCCTATAGAAGAAATCAGGCAATATTTAAGCTCCTATGTCTGGTTCATTTCACTTAAAATTATGGTTGCAAGGATAATCTACTTCTCTACAAATGGCTTTTCATGACAGAATAGTCCTCCACTGGGTGAGTCCACTGGCTTTATCTGTTTATCTGTTGATGGATGTATAGAGCACCTCAGGCTGCTAGCTATTATGAATCGTGCTGCTCTAAACATGAATGTGCCTGCATTTCTGTAATATGATGCCTTTAACTCTTTGAGAAAAAAGCAAGAGGGGAATAGCTCAGCCAAATGAAATTCTGGTTTCGCACGTCTGAGGAATCCCCACACCAATTTCAACAGTCGTATTATTTTACACTCCAATGACTGCAGAGTGTTCTTTCAGCCACATGGCCTCCCCATTACTTGCCATGATGCGATCCCTTGATGTTGGCCATTCTTTAAGGGCCACAGTGGAATCTCAGTGTTGTTTCAATTTGCATTTCTGTACTGGACAACAGTGTTCAGCATTTTTTCTGGTGCATACTGATCATTTGCACTTCTTCTGTGAAGCGTCTATTCATTTCACTGGCCATGTTTTTTAATTGAATCCCTTATTTAGGGATTCTAATTTTGTTGAATTCCTTATATATCTTAGATATGACTCCTCAGTCTGTAAAACCACTGGTAAAACTTTTTTTTTTAATTTTGTAGACTGTCTTTTCACTCTGCTGTGTATTTCCTTTGCTGTGCAGGAGGCTTGTTGTTGTTGTTATTGCGTTTTTTGTTTTCACTCGACATGACTCATTTGTTAACTGGAAGGACTATTTCCTGTAAGACCAGGATTTTGTTCAGAGAGTCCTGACTAACTGCTATAACTTAAAGAGTCTCACTTATTTTGTAGAAAGAAAATGTTTTTAAAAAGTATAATAATTGTGAACTAGCAATAGAATAGCCAAAGGAGAAGTATTTATTGGAAGATAGAACAAGAGACATTTAGAAAGAATTGAAGGACTTAAAATAAATGCTATAGCATATAAAAGAATCAAACCAGAACTCACCATAGACTTAAGCACCTGCTTAGGCAGTCACAGGATCAGGGGTTCAATCCTCAGCGTGGCATTCTCCCCACCATGCCACCCACAGTCATACAGAAATGGCGACTGAGACTGAGCATGGTGGTGCAAACCTGTAATCCCAGCTCTTGGGAGGCTGTAAACAGGCAGATCACTACAAGTCTGATCTAGTAGTGAGACCCTAAACACCCTATAGACGCTTCCCTAAAATACAAACAAATAAACAAACAAACAAACAAATAAATAAATACTTTTCTAGTGGAACTGGGGATTGAACTCAGACCTTTGCGCTTGCCAGCGAAGCACTTACTCAACTGAGCTACCTCCCCAGCCACAAAATTACTTTTAACGCTTAAGATTGCATTAAAAATATTCACTTACATAATTGTATTTCACTCTGGTTTATTTTGATAGATATGAGATATTTCCACTACTTCTTAGAGGCAGCTGTTTTCAAGTGCCCCTTATTTCCATGGTGTTGCTCTGAATCTAGCTTATATTGGAAATTTATGGGTACCATGAAGAATCAAAACGCAAAAGAGCAAACACACACACACATTGGTGGGAAACCACATGAGGTAGAGAAAAGGCACTCTAATTCTAAGAGAATTACCTTGGGTCAAAAACCAGATTAAATACTTAAAAATGTATAAGTGAATTGAAATGTAAAACTAAACTGAAAATAAGAGAGGAAGACAGAGTCAGCCAGCCTCAGACAACATGGAGCCATTCCCATCTCTCCATAATGAATATTGTACCCTCAAGGAGCTTTTTGGGGAAAAGGTTCAGGCATTTTCATTTGTCCTTCATCATCTTTTATAAATTACAAGAAAAAATAAGGAGAAATTATTGGATGAATGGAATTATGAGACAATCAATTTATATTTTTCAAACAGAGAGTATCTATACATTTTCAGAGACTTTTTCATTAATGAATCTTAAAAAGATTTAAACTCAAAATATCTTTTAAAATTGATATTTGTTGCCTTATCAAAATCCTATGCTATTAACTTAATCTGCTGTTAATAATTCTAACTCTTTCTTCTAATTAGTTTGATGCATTTATTTAAACATGTGTATACACACAAATACTTTTCACTTTCTATAAGTTTAGGTCACACAAATTCTAAATTATTCCTCCTAGAACATTTGAACAAAAATATATTTCACCTTAATTAACTCTGAAGAGCATTTCTTTCAGCAAAATCTTACAATTAACATTATATTCATGGCTGGCCAAATAGCTCAGATGATTAAAGCACCTGCAAGCAGGCTCAGGGGCCAGGAGTTCAGTTCGTGGGCGGGCTGTTCAGGGGGGGTGGGCAAAGACACACTGAGGTGCTGATTGAGAGTGGGCGTGGTGGCATGTGCCTGTAATCCCAGCTCTTGGGAGGCTGTAAACAGGTGGATCACTATGAGGCTGACCTAGTAGTGAGACCCTGAGCACCATGTAAACCCTTTCCTAAAATAAATTTTTAAAAAAGACTACTTAAAAAAAAAAAACAAAGAACAGTAAAAAAATAAATCATATTCATGTATGCTATAAACTAAGGCAGAAATCATTTATGTAAGTTATATAAGAATTTCTACTTGTACAGAATAAAAGGAATACTTGGCCAAAAACAATAAACATAAAAGAGGCAAAATTGTTCATTATCTATATTACTAATTACATAATTATTAGGAGTTTGAAATATAATCAACTAAAAAGCAAAGTGAATAACAAAATGTTCAGAAGAAAAACACACACATATTAAACTGGATGAAAATATGGGAAGTCCAGTACAATTGTGAGTAGGTATGCAATAATAGATCGAAGACTATACTAACATCCACCTATTGAATGATAGTCACAATTGAGGGTTCAGAATATCACATCCATAAGTCCATCTTATACACATATGTAATACACTGAGAAATTTGCAGAGACTATTTTGTAATATTTGGCACAAACTGAATAATGTTTATCTTACTAAATTACTCCTGAAGTCTGGTTGTAAAAGATTGTGCTTGGTTTTGAGAATAAAATGTAGTCATTCTGACTGTTCAAAGAACACTAACTATACTGTGTCTGAAATCTACCTTGAAAAATACCTTCTGCATAGAATGTGTGATTTTGTGTGGGTGCTTTGTCATGTAAACTGCAGTGCAAGGTCAGTCAGTTTCCCATCAGGACCCGGAGTCGGGCGTCATCCACTCAGAGAGGCAGCTCCAGAGTGAGCTCCTGCATCTGCATCTCTTTTTAACTCAAATAATGCTGGAAATGTTCCAAAAAAGTAAAATAAACTTTAAGAATAATTTATTAGATATGCAATTAGTAGTCTGTGAGCAGAATATATGTTTTTAAATGGATGGCTTAATAATGTTGAAGGTTCTCCCTAACTAAATGTAAAACTTTATCAGACTCTTCAATCTATATCCTTGAAGGAGGCATCAGGTACCCTGCTCCACTATTGACACTAGGGATCCTCCTGCCTCAGCCTCCTGAGAGCTGTGAGTACATGCGTGGGCCACCATGCCCAGCAAAGGATTCTTCATTGATTTAAAATCACCCATTCATATTTCTTCCTCTAAGAAGTATAAATACATGAAAAAAATGTTGAAAACCATTGGTCATTCTAGCATGTAAATTGCAAATTAAAACAACACTGAGATTCCATCTCTCCTTATAAAGAATGGCTAATACCAAGAAGTTAGCCAATAATATGCTGGAGGCACTGTGGAGAGAAAGCAATCCTCCTGCACTGTTGGTGGGAATGCAGACTGGTACAACCACTGTGGAAATCAGTGTGAAGACTCTTTTAAAAATCTAGCATTAGGGATCCCAACCAAGGCAGCTTTTCCTCACATGAGCACTTTTCCAGAAAAACTGAAAGCTTCATACCATAGTGCTATATGTGCACCCACGTTTATAGCAGATTAATTTGTCATAACTAAATCCTGGAACCACCCAGATTCCTATCATCTGAAGAACAAATAAAGAAGATGTGATATTTTTACAAAATGTAGTGTAATTCTTTGATAAAACAGAATAAATCTGAGTCCTTTTTTAGTAAATGGGGGCAACCAGAGTACGTACTCAAGTGAAATAAGTCAGACCTGCATGTGTAAAAATTGTCTTGTCTCCTTGATGTGAGATCATGAAGGAGAAAAATGGACTCTGAAAGGTACAATAAATACTGGAAAAAGGGAATTAACTTATTCAAAAAGAAAAAGTTACTGAGTTGGGGAGAGGACAGGAGAGGGAGTGAGGGAAAGAGATTTATCTATGTATGTAAGCAGGATGGTTTGGGTAACTCTATTGTGCATTTCAGCTGGCCTATGGAAAAAAGTAGTTAATGCTATAATTTGTTTCATCTTCTTTTTAAATTATTTGTATCTTTTCTCTTCTTAATTTCTTATACTTTTTTCCTTTTTTTCTTTCTTCAAATTTTATATGTGTATATTTGGTAATATGAATAATTGGCTGGAAGACAACACCATGTATTACAGCAAATACTGTGCTGTTTATCTTATTTTAATTTTGTATCACTTTAAATTTTCTCTATTTTAATTCTAATTTGAACTCTTTGAAAAATAAAAAAATAAAAATAAATAAATACAAAATAAACTCAGCCTGTTTTGCCAAATGCTTAGAAAAATACTGTATTATAAATGCATTGCTCTTACTTTGGAAAAGGCTCTTATGCAAAGTTGATGTACATACCTCCTGTAAGCTATGAACTAGTTGACCACCCAGAATAAACTTTGGAAATGTTAAAATACTGGTTGCTAGCAAATATGTATAGTTGAAGACACAGGGCCTTCTTCATTTCTATCTGATAGCAAGTTCTCAGAAAAGTAGCAGATTACAAAGTCTACCTCTACTTGTCCAACAACTAAATGAATAAATAAGCATGCTTAATAACTATGCTTTAACGAAATTCTGGTGTTTAGCAGGAAAGGATGTGGAGACAGAGCCATATTGATCCTGTTTTTCATTTTTCAATAATAAAACAACTTTAAAGATTTTTGTCCAGATAGTATAAGGCTATCTTAATGTTAATGTCACAGAAAAAATAGTCATTTAGTCAATACATAGTTATTTCATTAATACTATAATCTCACACATCTTTGTTAATTATTACTCAACCTGAAATTAAAAATTCCACTGGATACTTATTCTATATTATGATGACATTTAATAATCCAATCATTCTATTAAAAAATCTACTTATTACCAGAGTTTCATTTTACCCGGTAATAAAACTTACATGAGGGATTCATTTTTTCTGAACTTTTCTATGCATAGCCATAAACAGGTGAAACCAATTAAAATAGTATCAAGATTTTCCTAATACCCTATTTAATAACTAAAGGTTGTGAGAGAAAAATGTGATTAACCTGACCTATGATGCTTGATAGTGTTACGCTTACTTCATTTCTTAGAGTGCAGAGCCAAGTTAATTTCTTCAACCAGTCTGATTATGAAATAAAAGTTACTCAAGATAAAAAAAAAAATTCCTACGTGGGATGTTGACATCTGAATATTGCAAGATGGAGAATAATTTAAAAATTTAAAATTTAAGTAATTCAATAACACAATATGGATAGTAGAAGCAAAGTGGCAAACTCATTACTTAGTGAATGAGCAATAATCTATATTAAGTGCATGCTTAATACAAACAGGAAAGCATAAGCATATTTAATGCATACAAATGAAATAAAGAAAGTTTATGGGAAAACAAATAAAAACCTTATCTCTTCCCAAAGAAAAATTTATTTGACATTTATATTTATATATTTATTTATTTGGTACAGGTTCTCACTATGCAGCTGAAAATTATAGTGACACTTCTTGTCTCAGTCTCCCCAGTACTGGGATTACAGGTATGTACCATACCACCCAGTTTCAGGGCCAGCAGGGCATGCAGTACCGGTAACCAAATTCAGTATCTTGGGCTTGCCAGGCAAGTGCTTAGACTGTTGAACTATCTCTCCAGCCCAACAAGAGTAATTTAATATTTAAAATAAATAAGTATTGTTCTTGTAAATGACCTCACAATTATTATATTGTTGGAAATTTATAACTTTAAGGCTATTAATTCAACATAGTGAATGCAAAAATAGCAGTGACTAAATATAGGATTTAAGAATTCAAGTTGAAACTTTGATTTTAATGCTGTCAGGCATAATAAGACTTCTTTAACTTTTTAAACTTTCTTTGAGAGATAAAAGCAGTCCTTATAAGAATTAAACATAAATCTATCAACTGAACTCCATGGCAGTTATCATGTGGAATTAAATTAATTGTCTTTCAGACTCATTAAACAGATCTAATTATTTTGACAAATTCTAGGAGTGTTATGCTGATATCAAAAGACTGGGGGGAGTGAAAAGTCATAAAAATGTTTAATTTTAAAACAGGGAAAATATAGAAGCAATATGCATATAAATGAGAAAATAAAGTAGTGATAGTTTGCAAGACGAAAAAAAGTGCTAAAATACTCACATTTGTTTAGTAACAAATACACATTTTTGGCACTAACAAAATATATGACAGATAATATCTGAACTACTACCTTTAATTCTCACATTAACGATACAAAGCTATTCAATTTTACATCAATTATACAAATAAAAATTCAGTCTCTGAGATAAATGTCTACCATATTTTATGACCTCAACTTTATGCCACACAACTGTACCTTACTTAATGCTGCTTAGACAGTGTTTTAGTATTGTGATTAAAATATTCTATCTGGAAGTGCACTGTTTCAGTTTCTAGATGTTCATAGAAAAACTGCAAGTATATAAGGAGTATCAACCTATGGCTAGCAAACAAACTTACTCTATACAAGAGATATTCTAAGCAAACCTCCTTGGGCAGTAGATTGTGTAACAATTTTACTATTAATGTTCTTCCTCATTATACCAGATATTCACTCTGCCAAGCGAGGCCATTCCTTGGAGGTGTGGCCCAGAAGGAAGCCATTACACTGATGTGTTACAATAATAGAAATGCAGCTAAAAAGTGATCCAGGGAAGTATGTCCTTTGGTGATCAAAAGAAAGCCATAAGAGCTTTTGCTAAATTCATTCTATCATCTCTGTAGACCTGTGTGGAGGATTAAATTACAACAAAAATGGGGCCCTAAATTTAAAATATAAAGCCATAGAATAATAATGTACAGAGAGAGACTCATTTTTTGAAGGTTTTATAACTATTATTGCACAATCTTAAAGTGAAACGAAGATGTGAATTAGGACTTTCGTTAGGCTCATAGTCTAACCCTTGAAAATTTTGCAAATGAATACAATCAGCAGTTCCTAATGAGGATAAAAATAATAAGAAATCTTTTCAATCCAAACATGGGAATAATTCATGTGCAAATGTTTGTATGTGTCTGCCAAATAAATGCATGGCTGTGTGGGTTGTGTCTATAAAATACTTAAAGACATGACACATTAAAAGAAATAACCAAAATTTAGTAATGTGCTTTAGGAAACACAAACAAGTTTTCATGAATATCCCAAAGTATTATACTGGAATCACTTTGGTTGAGATCGTACTTTGCTTAAGTTAAAAGAAAAAAAGACATAGAAAAAAATTAAGATTTCTTGAGGCAAGTGCCAGTGTCAATTATTTCCCAAATCTTGCATAACTGTGTATGTTAATCTGGGAACAGATTTGAAGATGAAAATAGATAATACAACTACTGTTAATTAGCTATTCCTGTTTTGAAAATCTGTCAGATATACGTTGTTGTGTGTCACCCTGCTTCTTTCTTTCTTTTGGTTTTTGCTTCTGTTTTTCCTCTTCAAAACAAAAAATATTAAATTAATTATAAAAAAGGGATTTTAGGGAGCTGGGGAGATGGCTCCGAGGCACAAGTGCCTGCTGGGCAAGTGCAAGGTCGTGAGTTTGAACCCCAGTCCCACCAAAAAAAAAAAAAAAAAAAAAAAAAAAGGGATTTTATATTGAAAATTTCCATAATGTCTAGTTCTAGCTATGTCTTTTACGAATACATAAAGAGATTTGGAGTACATCCAGACAACAGAAATTTAAGTGCTAAGTGAATTCAATGCAAAATCTTCAGTGAAAAAAAATAGAGGGATAAATTTGTATAACTTGGCAAAGAAAAAAATAACACAAATATTTAAAAAGTGCAAAAATACAGAAATAAAAACAATTATTTAGCATAGCTCATGGGAATATGATATAATAATAAAAATAAAATATGAAAGAAAAACGAATTTCTACTATACTACAAACCTATATTTTCAGGAAAAAATTTCAGAGGAAGTAAATGATAATTTCTTTCTAGTAGCTTTTATTTCGTTAGAATAATTGGTGAAATCTTTAACTGCTAAACAAAATAATGTTCACTGAGTAAATGATTTGAGGACGCAGTTTGAGGAAAAACTAAAATAGCTACAATGATCCAGCAAACATTATTCAAATGCATTTAATTTTTTATAATAATTGGGAGACAGGTTTATTGCTCTCATTTTATATTTATAAAGAAACTGAGGTAAAGAGGTTAAATATTAATACTTAATGATTTTTGCTATATTATTAAATGCTTCTAATATTTATGTGTTAGATGTGACTAATAATCTACAATTTACCTCAACTCTAAACTGTCAGTCATGAAAGAAGTGATTATGTTTGGTTACTTCAAAATAAATGTTTTAATTCAGTAGATTTATTTGCAGTTAATTGTCTACATATGTTCATATGTAATTGGTTTCATAATTCACATCAGAGACACATATTAGTAAGAAGACATTTCCATTATTTTTTATTTAAGCATCCTTCAGATTAGTATTTATGGACCAAACAATCAATTAAAATTCTCAAACAATGTGATTTATTATCATACATAATTTTATAGTAAAAGCTCATATTAAACTCTGGAGACACAAAAAAGAAAAAGAGTACTGAGGACTCAGCTTTCATGGGATATATAGAAAAGCAAAGCAGTGTGACCTCCCTGGTAATTGAAACATGGAAAAGTTGGTGTCATACAAATTGAAAGTAAAAGAGTGAATAATGGAGGGTGTGGAACTGAGAGGGGAGAAGAAGTCAAAGAATGCAATGCTATGGTTCCATAAGGAATAATTTCGAGTATATCGAGGCCCAGAAGGATGAATATTATCATCACTAGTGTATTATGTATATCTAACTAAGTATGAGAGAAATTTGTGTCCTGCTATAAGAAAATGATAAAGGTGATGAAATGCTAGTACCACGAATCAATCACTACAATGTGTGCACGAACTGAAATAGTCCATTGTATTTCACAGGTAAGTAGAAATGTTATATCAATCCTTTTTCAATTTATTTATTTATTTTTTGTCTTTTTGAGACAGGGTCTCGCTATGCAGTTGAGGCTGGCCTTGAGCTCACTTTTGTAGCCCAGGCTGGTCTTGAACTTGCACCAATCCTCCTGCCTCAGCCTCCAGAGTGCTGGGATTATAGGCATGCGCCACTACGCCCGGCTTCCTTTTTCAATTTAAAAGGCAAAGGAAAAGTCAATAAATAACCAATACCTACTGGTACAAGTTCCCAAAAGAAGCAGAGTTAATGGAACATACAGGCTAAACACTTTCAAAGGAAACAGTACATGATGGAAGCTGAGAACTCTCTAATCGTAAGTCGAGCTGGGAACCTGAAGAAAAGAAAGAGCTAAGGCTCTAGTTCCAGTCATCAACATAGAACACCCACAAGGGTCATTTTTCTAGCTCAAAACCAAAGAAAGATGGAGGTGGGGATGGATAGCCAGTTTTTAGGCTATTCAATTAATTGGATGAAATGCACGTAAACAAGACCAGTGTACTTCACTCAAAGTTTATCTATTTAAATGTTAATTTCATTCTAAAATGTGCTCACAGAAATACTAAAAAAACTCTTAACCAAATATGTGGGCCTCACAAGCTTAAGGTTATTGTCCCAAAATTAAACTTTATACACAGAAATATGATCTAGAACTTTAAGATTTTGACAGTCAGGAAGCTTTTCTTTACAAGGTAATGTTAAGGTCAATGTATTCATGACCAAAAGTGAGTATTCATAGGATAGCTGGTGAGATCTACATGCTGTGAAGAGACTGAAATAGTAAAACAGTGAAAAGAACAAAAGTTTGTGTGAATCAAGGCCTGGAAACAAGGAAAGGTGGTACATAATGACATAAGAGGCGCCGGGCGTGGTGGCACACGCCTGTAATCCCAGCACTCAGGAGGCTGAGGCAGGAGGATCGGTGCGAGTTCAAGACCAACCTTGGCTACAAAAGTGAGCTCAAGGCCAGCCTGAACTGCACAGCGAGACCCTGTCTCAAAAAATAAATAAATAAACAAACAAACAAACAAACAAATAAATAAAAATAAAAAATAAGAGGAAGCTCATGTAGATTATGACTTAAGGCCTAATTTAATTTTGACTAGGATAGTGTTATAGTTAGGATTTTCAAGAGAAAACAATAACAAAATAAAGGACACCTAATCTACATAGTGGTACCCCATGCAGGTCTATTTCATGGATTTGCAATGGGAAGGCCCAAAGGTCAGTGGCGGGAACTACAAAGTCTATGCCCATGGGATGCATAATCTGGGCCAGCAGGCTAAAGGATCTGAACTGGAACTAGGAACCAATGCTCAAAGTAAGAACCAGAGTTGTCTGGAAATGTACCAGAGCCATGCTCAGCAATAGCAAGGTCCTGAGCTCCTATAAGGGTAAAAAAAAAAAAGTTCCAATCAGGAAAGCCAACATGACAAGCTTATCCAGGAGACTAAGTAGGGCAGCATCTTCCCCACCACAACCAGAAATTGATGCTCAAAGTAAGAACCAGAGCTCTCCCACAGTGAGCTTTAGCATTTGCAGGGACAGCAAGGTCCCAAAGTCCTCTGATGATGACAACAGCTGAGTTCATCAGGAAAGCCAGCATGCCAAGCTCCTCAGGCCAACTAACAGCTCACAACAGCTTCAAAACTTCTTCCTGTCCCATTGTACCTTTTATTCTGCTGGCAAAAATCCTCACGTGGGAGGCTCAGTTCAGGGGGTATAATAAATTGACCCCCACTTGTCAGTCAACCATGGATAGAAAGACCAAATGGTTTCCAGTTAGAGAGAACTGACATATCCATGAAATCAGTACTGGTTCCTATAGGATTCTCCCTCGTAAGCTATTCATGTTGATTGAAGTAATATTCCAATACACATGATCAGTAACTAGTAGTCTCTAGATGTTTGGTGAGCACGGAAGATATGGCAATGACTTTTTAAGCATTGTGGAATCAAAGAATCAAGAGACATCATCCTTACTCTCAGTATATTTCAATACCAAGCATTAATAATACAAAAACATAATTTTAATTTGTAAGGATTCCTCACAAGTAAATATCTCATATGGAAGCTTCTGAGCACTGCCTCAGATTACTAATTTTAGATAACTGGTCATACATTTACATATGCAAATAAAATGTAGATAAAATTTTTAAAGGCATACACGTTAGAATTTGTTGATGATAATCTGAATGTCTTTTGTATAGCAATGGATTTTACTTTAAAACTGATTATGAACATCTGAACAGGACAATATTCATTCAGATATTCATAAAATAATAGCACATTTTTGAATGCAGTTAAAACTACAGTGTACTCCTAATGAACTAAGTGAAAGTACCAATGTAATATGAAAGTTCAAGCAAAATATGCTTCCTTTGTCACACAGTTACTGTCTCTTGATTTGAAAGTTCTCCATTTAATAAATGTGATATGAAGAAGAACATACTTGTTCTTCTTGTGCTGGGGAGATGGCTTGGCAGTCTAAGCATCTGCCTAGCAAATTCAGGGACCTGGGTTCCATCTCAAGTACCGCATGATGTACTTGGTCCTGGAATCCCAGGTGCACCTTGCTGGCCTCCAGATAAGGCCTAGTGGCACACACCTCTAATCCTAGCAGTGGAAAGCCTGAGACTGGAGGATCACTTTGAGTGCAAACTGCATAGCAAGACCCTGTGCCAAATCCATCAATAAATAAAAGATTGTTCTAAAAAATTATTTCATTAAAAATATTCAGTTATTAATATTTACTTTGTTAGGCTGGTATTTTACCTATCTTTTTATTTTCTTTCTTTTTTTTTTTTTCTGTTGTACTCTATTTTATTTGTTTAATGAATACTCTGTCTCTGGGATTTAATTTTCTCCCAGTATTTACAATTATGAACAATTGCACAGTGAGCAACCATGGAACACAAGCTTGTTGCAAACACTTCCATTACAATCTTTTCTTCTTTTTATAATTTTATTAATTTTAATGAGAACAATGAAAGAGTATCAAAACAGGTTAGTAGGACAGTTATAATAATTGATACATTGTATATTGTCTTAGTTATTCAGAGTACAACACGCAGCCATGATATCTTTTCTAAACACTATTAGTACAAATCTTCTCACTGAAGTAAGAGAAAGTAGCTTCGCACAGTAGCAGTATCTTAGCCAATGAGATTTATCCAGTGTGTCATTATCGCTAATTGAAAACTTTTCCTAATACTCCACCATAACAACTTGAAATATCTTTCTAAATATGAATAATCTTTTAAAGAAACAGTAAAACAGCAGTCAAAATAAGCATCTTCTCAGAAAATTGGGAGTCATATGTTAAGCATTTTCAGGTTTTCACATGCTTGAACAGTAAGCTTCTGTTTTCCAGCACCTTGCCTGATCTACTTAAATGAGGAAAACAGAGGCAGGGAGCTAAATGCTCACAATCACACACATATGTTTTATCATCTCTCTTTTCAGGGACTAACAAACATTTAAATACACATAAGAGAAAATGCCTCTTGAGCAAGGTATCAGTCTCAAGCCTGAGTTTCATTGATAGTTGGTATAATTTTCACCATATGAAAATATCATGGTCCATGTTTTCTAGAAAGAGAGATTTAGCTATAAATTGATAAAATATTGGAGAAAATCTGTCAGAAAATCCTGAATGACCAATAAAGCCATTTTAACTATATATGAAAACCTGACAAAACTGAACTAATTGTAATATATATATATATATATATATATATATATATATATATATATAAAACTACATGGATTTTAAATGATAGAGATAATGTTATAACCTTCCATAGAAAAATGTGTTGGCATAATCATAGTTCCCATAAACATCAGTTCACACAGAAATAGTCATGAAAATCCACTGGGTGGAAATACTCCAACAGTATCTGGAGTGTGTGTGTGTGTGTGTGTGTGTGTGTGTGTGTGTATGTGTGTCTTTAGGAATTGCTGTGCAGCTCAGGCTGCTTTGAGCTGAGTATATAGCCCATTCTGGCCTCACAGTCACCATCATCATCCTGCCTCAACTTTCCAAGTGCTGAGATTATAGGCGTGTACCGCCAGGCCCAGCACGAGAAACAGGATCTATCTTGATTTACAACCTCTCCTCAGTCTTTATGACTGCAGTTTTCTAGAGCACTCACTCGCTGGCAGATAGTAACAAACTTCATGTTTTCAAGACATAACCTACATAGTGTCTGCTATAAAAAGTAATCTATTCAAATAATATATAAACACACAGATATGAATTTTTGTACTGGCCTCCATACAGTGTAAATTCTTCTTTTTGTTTGTTTATGGTTGTTGAATCAGTTTCTACTTTTCCATGCATTATATTCTCAAATTCCAAGTCATTATATGACTAGGCCTTAAATTTCACATTCATAACCTCTCCTGAATATTCATACAAATTTCCCCTGAAATTAGTCTCATTAAAAAGAACCTGAGTAATAGTCCTTGTAAAGCACTTTAAAAATATGAACCTTGTGTAAATGTCAAGTAGCATTTTTATTAGTGTTAAACATTAAACAATAGCAGTGGGAATAATAAATTTAGATTTATGCCATGGCCAATGAAGATAATATTTTCATAAGGACCATCAAAGGACAGTAAAAGGGGAATCAAGGAAGCAAAGATCCATGATACTACAGTGAAGAAGAACATGGCCAAGAGTAGGCCATGCTGCATTCTAAGAATCTCTCTGGTAGGAAATATTCATGCCAACGATGATGGTTAAAGTGTTGGAGATCAGGAGACAGACATTGAAGCGATTTTAAAATGGAGGCCTGGCAAAGGGCAAGTTCAATGAGAGCATCAGTCATTTAGTTTTCACAATGAGAAAGGGGGAGGGAAAAGGTGGGGAAAGAGAGAGGGGTGTAAGAGAGGGGAAGGGGAGAAGTGCAATGCTAACGGAAGAGGACACCGCGAGGATTTAAGACAAATGAGTAACTTATTGGAAATAATTAGAGTCCTGTGCCTGGTAACCATGTACCCAACATATTTCATTGTTTAAGTAAATATATAAAACATGTACAAAACTCAGTGATATTTGTCCGTGCTTACTGGAGGACTGTAAGGCAACTGTCTGCATATTAGAGAAGGGAAGGATCCAGCTGAGGGCTCTGGGCCAAAGGCAGTGCCCCACGCATGTCCTTAACAAAAGGCCACCAGATCCCACAGTGGGACACCAGAGGGTCTATGCCTGGAAGGCCCCAGGTCTAGGGCTAGAGGCTGAGGTGGTGGTGCCAAAAGGCTGAAGATCTGACCCAGAAGGCTAAGGGACCTGCAATGGAGCCAAGAGGGGACCTCTAAGATTAGGAAGAAGATTGAAGCCCCCAGGAAAGCAGAAGGGGCCAAAGCTGTTTTCTGAAATTCCTCCAAAGAAAAGGGGTCGTGAGAAGTTCTGCAAGGAAGATCAGCTGAAATGCCTTCTCTCCTGTTCTCCCTTTACACCATTCTCACAGACCCAAATCAGCAAGGTATTCCCACTCAAGTAAACAATTAATTAATTGACTAATCACCACAATGTTCTTCACTATTAAGCAAATCACAACAAATATCAAAATAGCCATTTTATATTTTAAATATGACAACCATATTTTTCAACTGATTTAGCTATTTGACGTTAGTATATAAAAGCTTTTCAAACATAGGTCAAGAAAGATACCAGAATAAATATAAACATTTAGAACTGAAAAACAAGCCCATATCATGAAACTTGTGGAATATTTATCTGATATTATTCTTAAAAGAGTTTTGTTGCTTTGGGATAAGGAATTCAACATTAGTGACACATTTGATAACTTTGGACAGCAGTCATTTTTTGCCTCTCTTTATTGTTTCAACTGAGAACTTTTATTTGTGGAAAAGCACAACTGTAATTGCAATAAATACATAATGACAATTCGAAATGAGTGAAAAGAAATTCATTGTGATTCACAGATAAAAGCATATTATCTAGCTTCAGTACATGAACTACGCTGAAAATACACTTGCAAAAAAATGGAAAGTATGTTCAATTCCAATACCCAAATTTTATATTAAAAAGTGAAGCTGTTTTCTCTTTCAAACTGAACCGTCGTAGTTTCAATCTCACCAAGACACAAAAAGCATGGATGAAAATGTAATGCGAAGACAGGCAGGAGAACGTGGCGATGAGGCCTCAGCCCTGCGTGCAGCTGCTCAGCTTGTGGAAAAGTCTGAAGCCTCCCAATGCAAGACTCTCTCATTACTGAGTAAATGATACTCACATTATTGAACTTCTGCTTCTTCTCACATTCAACTAAAGTGATGCAGCACCCACGTGAAAATTTAGAAAAAGAAAAATAGTAAAACTAAAGAAAGAAAAGGAAAAAACTAAAGAATGAATTTTTTTTTTTAGCAAACAAGCAAAATGATAATAGTAATAGGACCAGGATATTCTATCAGTGAAATCTGCATTTATTCAAATTAGAATAGACTTGCTGCCAGGAATGATTTTCAGAAGATTGTTTCCTTTTTTATTTCAGTGAAGAGTTTGAGGAGCATTGGGATTATATCTTCTGTAAATTTCTTGTAGAATTCAGCTGTGAATCCATCAGGAGCTGGACTTTCCTTTGTTGGTAGCTTTTTTTTTTATTATATTTTGTATTTCATTGGCTGATATTAAGTTATTGAGTATTCTTATTTCCTCTTAATTCAGTTTTCATAATTTGTACCTTTCTAGTAATCTATCCATTTCATCTGTGTCTTCAATTCTGTGAGAGTAAAGATTCTGAAAATAACTATGAATTACCTCCACTGAATCTCTAGTAATTTCACCCTTTTCACTCCTTAATGATGGAATTTGAGTTTTTTCTTTCCTTTTTTTCAATAAGGTTATCTAGGGGCTTATCAGTTTTCTTTAATTTTTCAAAGTACCACCTTTTTGATTCATTAATTCTTTATATTGCTTTCTTCATCTCAATTGAATTAATTTCTGCTCTAACTTAATGATTAAGCAATGAAGAGATAGCAAGCAGAAAAGTTAGGTCATGGGCAGGGCAAAACTATGCACTTATATACACAGGATGAATGAGAATATGGTCCTAAGAATCCCCAACAGGCTTTTGACACTCGGAGTAGCAATTTATAAGACCAAAACTGATTGGAATGCCTGGCATTCTTTTCTTTTAGATGTGTGCTGCTACTAATGTAATTTTAAATATTGCTATACTCTCTCTCAAGTAAATATTTAGTAATTAAAGAGAATACAAGATGAGGAGAAATGCCATAAGACCAACCTGCTACAATTTAGTATATGCTTAGATGTCTAAATTTCTGTGTAAAAATGTGTAATGTTTTTTTTTTTTTAAATCACATTCTACACGGAGTTACTAGAATATTAATGATTGAGGGAAGATACTGGTTCCACGTTAAGTCTAAGACATTTAATATTCAGAAAGACAATGATGGTAAGCTAAAGTACCTATATTGTAGAGTGATAGTATCACTAAGCCTCTCTTCTGGAGAGTTAACAACTTAACTTTACAGACCAAAAAAATAGAGAAAAAGGAGGGTTACAAGGATAGCCAATATTTTGGCCCCAGCTCTTCAAGGTCAGTGAAGACTCAAGACCTAAGAGAAACTGTACTGTAATATCCTATCACTCAGTGGTGTCCCAAATTTTCTGTTCAAGGAGATGATGGGGCCACAGAGGAAAGGGATCGATGATGTATAGTGTGCCTAAGAAGAGTCACCTAGAGAGAAAACATTCTCTCAGGCTTTCACAGAGAGTAAACCAGTCAAGCAATGGCTGTGACTCATCCAGATGGCTGACACTGAAAAAAAAGATCTACAGAGCACTGTACATGATTTCAAGATTGATCCTGAGGGGATTTGACTGACCTTGGAAGATACAAAAATTACATGTATTGTTATATCTTGCTAGAGCTTGGTCTCAAACACCCTTCATAAAAGCTTAAACATGACGCATAAAATGTAAAGGTAGTTTAGCATTCCTGAGCTGTAAAAGGCTCAAGTCAACAGCCTTCGAGATTGCCAGTTCTTCAATAACCCACTGCTATGATGGAGTATCGGACTATCTATACAACTACTTTCTGTTAATTCAATGAAAAGAAATATTTGTACCAATAGTGTTTAGAAAAATTATCATGTCTGCATCTTATACTCTGAACAACTACTATAAAGACAACAATGTGAATTCTATTAATTATTGTGGTTTGTCCCACTGACATGTTGTGAAACTCTCCCATTGTTATTTCTTATTAAAATAAAAAAATAACCAAAAAACTCAAAATATAATAAATATGAATATTCAAATATTTTAAGAACAAGAATACTCTACAAAACATAACTATGCTTCATGTAAGGCAGAATTGTAAAATGTTCTTAATAAAATATAATATCAACAAAATGTACTATTCAATAATGGAACTAGAAAACTTCATAAAGGAGGTTCATGGAGCACAGCTCAAATGTTTTCAGAAGATATAACGGGAAATGAAACATAAAGATATGTTGTTTTTTCATATATGTTACCTCAAGTTTTTACCAATTCAAAATGGATCCCATCAAAATAAATGGATTGCATTTATAATATTGAAAAGTAATTCATCACCTATAAAGAAAAATTAAAAAAAAGTTTGTTAAGTTTTTAACTATAGCTAGAAATGGAGTTTCTAAAAATTCAGACTTTTCAGTTGTGATCAAGGTTGTTTTATAAATATAGGTCATTATAAATGTATCTCATTTTGGTTTAAGGTTATTCAAAAATGTGTTGCACAAAGAACTTCTTATTTATCACTTAAATAAAACTGTTTTGTGACAAAGCTGCTGTTAATAATTGCTTCTACCTCCAGACTCCCTGCCCTGGAGCAAAAAGTCCACCAGAGTCATTATGTAACAAGGCTACAAGAGGCAAATTAGTTCTAAATCTGTTTACAATGATCATTCCATCAAGGGAATATTCATAGAGAAATCGTGAACTGGTTTGACTAATGCTATACAAAGATTTTATCTAATAAGTAAGATGACCTGTTTTAATCCAATGGAACACAGAATAGCTAATAGGAGCCAGGAGCAAACTCAGTGGTCTGAAGTGCCTGCTTAGGCAAGCTTAAGCAAAGCACAAGGACAGTGGTTCTATACCACATGCTGCACCAGGCTTGCCCACAGGCCACACGCACACACACACACACACACACACACAGAATAGCTAATGGAATTCCACTAGCCTCCGGAAACATGTCTACATGTAGATGAGTGTGTATGAGTAACACACCGAAGTAGGTGATGGTGTTGCAAATGGGATTTAAAAATGGAATCAATAAATGGCACTAAAATCACTAGTATACAACTTAAAAATAGCTACTATCATATAGTGGATTTGAAATCCTTTTTTGAGACATAATGACCTAATATTTTATCCTACAAAGCTCTGAGTATAAACACTGAAGAATCTCTCTTACTGTACATGTCCATCGCAACATAATTCACAATAGCTAGATCTTTGAAGTAGCCGTATGCCCATCATCAGAGGAATGGAGTCCAGTTGTGGAACTATTCCACACAGAAGAATAATTCACATTCCTTGTGGAAACACGGATGCCCTTTGACACCATAATGTTAAGTGAAATAAATTAGAACTTGAGCTTGATGTCACATGATTTCTCTTATGTGAAAAACCTAGAGTATAAATGAAGAGCAAGTTACAAGATAGATAATAAGAAGATAGGTGCTTTGCAAGTGGGAAAGGAAAGAGAGGGGAGGGAAGGGGATGAAAAGAATTAAGATGTCTTGTGCACGTGTACCAGCTCCCCACGAGACATCCAATCATGATGCACTGCACACAGGCACTAGGAAACAGTAGAAAATTTTTAAAGGTAGCATCACGCTAGAATGTTGTAAGTATGTGCATTTTAGGCATATGAAAGCTGTGTATAGTATCCTCTAGGTAAGCAAAGAATATGAAAGTAGGGACTGTTCCTCCCTAGGAATACCACCATCCTCCCATCCTCTAAACCAAAGCTGCAGGCAGTAGGTCACTTAGGACAGATTCTGCGCTGTAGTGGACTCTGTGCTGTTCATTTTCTTGCTCGTCTCATTTATTCCTGTGAGTGCAGCGGACAATGCGTCTTATCTCATGGAGGTCTCATCCTTACTGCATATATAGTGAGGGGCAAAACGAAATTAATTGATAATATCAGATTTCAAATCAGGGTTGAAGAGTATCTGGAATCACATATGAAAAGTAGCCATGGGACCATGTCCTAGAGAGAGATTGGGTTTTAGTGTAAGGGACAGCTATACAAGGCTACACTGAGGTGACATTTAAGCTGCTATTTTAACATGTACCTCTAAGCTCTTGGTGTACTGTGGTGGTTTATGATGTTAGTAGCTGCTTGATAATTGTGTGTTAGACTTAATTGAATATTTATGCAATCATTTTAAATCCTAATAGCTCCTTGTAGTTTCCTGCCACTAAACTAGGTCAGGAAATAGGTATCTCTATAATAATAAAACAACTTTTCACTTGTCATTAAAACTGTAATCAAAGGGAGACAAATGCCTACTTGACCCAGCTTTGGATTGCCCATCTCATGAAATAGAAGCAGTGACCCCCAATTGTGCTCCTCGGCATTTTACAGACTATTCTTTAGCTGCAATTGTCACTGTTCTACGGAGTATACACTCAAAACTTTAATTTAGCCTATTTACTTCCCTAATAAAGAACACATCAAATCCCATTTACTGATTATTTTTGTCTAACATACAAATAAATCATTCTTTTCATATCAGCAATCATAACTGACAGAGGAGAAACAAAACGAAAGCAATTTAAAGAGGCTCTGTAGTTCATTGTATTCGTGTTTCCTCTGTTTGTTTTCTTTTCTTTTCCATTCTTTTATTTATTTATTTTTTTTTATTTTTTTTTTTTTTTGTCTTTTTGAGACAGGTTCTCACTATGCAGTTCAAGCTGGGTTTGAGCTCACTTTTGTAGCCTAGGCTGGTCTCCAACTCACATCGATCCTCCTGCCTCAGCCTCCCCAGTGCTGGGATTACAGGAGTGTGCCACCACACCCGGCTTCTTCTTTTCCATTCTTTTAAAATATACTTGGTTGTTGCCATGTTCCATTATGCAGCTTGGCCTGCATAGTGGGTAGGGGTTCTCCTGCCTTCAGCTTCCCCAGCACTGGACGACAGGCATGCACCGCCACACCCAGATTCTGGCCAGGTCAGCCTGCCCTGGGTGCAGAGCTGGCACAACAGGTAGTGAAGGGGATTGAACTGTGATCCCTGAGCTTGCCTAAGCCTGCCAAAGCAGGTGCTTTAGTCCGCTGAGCTGTCTCACCAGCCCTGTGTTAGTTTTCTAAGAAATAATAATAAACTGGCTGTCTTCTAACAGCATTCAATCTTAGTTTCTCTGGGTAGAAAGTCAACAGTACGGTCTCCCTGTATCCCTGCAGTTCAAGTGATGGCCCTGGCTGGTTCTGTTTTGTGGGCTCTGCTTGGGATAGGTACAGTTTCAGGTCCACTGCAGTTGTTGGCAGAGTTCACGTGTCTGACTGCAAATCCTCTCCTGTAGGCCTACACTGACCCATCGCAGTGAACAAGATGGTAAGCTGCTTCTTTATATAGTCCTTCAGACAGGGACTCAGTAATCTACTAGCTAGATAGTCTTTAAACTATAGCTCAATCGTAAAAGCAGCATCTTGCCACCTTTGTCATATCTCATTACTGAGAAACAAGTCACAAGACCCTCCAGCTTCTAAGAGAGGGGATTAAAGGAAGGTGTAATATAAAGTGACAACCAGAAGTCACCTTGAAGTCTCTCTACAACCACAATCACTTTTTCTCTTTTTTTAATTTTATTTTTATTTTTATTTTTTCTTGTTTCAGAACCTTTGTTTGTTTATTCACTCATTTTCATGGCCGGCTCAGCCCACCCCGAGAGCAGGGCCAGCACAGCATGTGGTGCCGGGGATTGAACCGTGGTCCCAGAAGCTGCCCAAGTTTTCCCAAGCAGGCGCTTTAGACCACTGAGCCATCCCGCCGGGCCCCCACAATCACTTTTTCTAAGTTCTCTGCTTTTATATGTATTTTTCAAATATTTCCAATTTTGTAACAAAGATTTCCATTTTACAATGTCATTAATAATTATGCCAACTATAGTCGAACCAATGATTGTGCTGTCCTTATACTTCACCTGATGAAATTTTCTAGATATAGTGTGGCAAATTATATTGTAATTAGCACTAGCAGTATAGTGCCTGCTTTATGGCAGAGAAGTTGTCTACACTCAAGATTCCATGATCAATAAGGAACAGAGCTGGTTTTCTAATAAAAATTTGAGAGCCCTGATTTACTACTTTGCTTCTTCGGAAAATGCACTTCTAAAAACTGGCTTCCTCAAAGTGCAGGAAACACAAGGCAGAACATCATAATATGCAGAAAACTATTTGATGCATCCAAAATTCAGTGTGCTTTTTTTAACATTTAATGACTGGAAGAACTTAATAAAACTTTACTGTAAACAAAAAGGTTTCTTATCATCTTTGCACTTTGTGTTTGTATACTTTTCTCTTTTTGTAGTCTGTCTTACCTAGCTGTGTTTTATCGTCTCAAGGGACTGAATGAATTCTCTAACATACAAACACTTGCACATGCATATGCACACACACACACACACACACACACACACAAACACACACAAATGCACACCTCTGGGGCAATAGCTAACTTAACCATTAGATCTCCTTTGCATTGAACAGTCTATAATTTAAAGATACCTTTTTCTTTTGAATATTTGAATTTAATACTCAGGAAATATGTTTCAAAATAGTTTGCACAGTCTTCTTCTGGAAATAGTCACAAAGGTGATCTTTGCACAAATAACTTTTAAGTTTTTCTAAAAGTAGAGAGTGCATGAATTTCTTATTTGATATTAAGGACTGTTACCTTGGAGTATAATTTCTACAGGGATTTTTCCTTTCAAAATTCAGGTTCAAATTTCCTAGGAGTATTTCTGGTGTTGCTTTATATGCATTTCATATGTTTTGTTTAGAATGTGTGTTGTGTTTCTTTAATTTGCAGGCCTTACTGCAGTTGTACACAGGATGAAGTTTTACATTGGGGTCCAGAAAAAGGTTGAGTGATAGGGCAAGACATTGACATTCTAGAAATCCTGGATCACATTAGGCAGTGTGGACTGAGCCCCACTGTGATCTGGAAATGTGTCAGCAGGAGAAAGGGAAACTATAGAATGGATCACAATGGCTTTGCTGAAGTCATTCTCTCTACTTCCAAATAAGCTGTGGATATTAAACCAAGACTAGATTTAAACAGTATGCTTCTGAAAGGCTTGGGATGTCTGATACAATTTAAATTTCTCAAAAAGTCCAAAAGGATTCAGAATGAACTATTGTGGGGTTTTTTAGGTTTATTTAATGAGCTAGTAATTCACACAGACCTGAGAAACAAAAGTCAAATGTAATTCTAGCATGAAGAAGGAGAAATTCCAAGCAAATGAAAGAAGCAGGAGCGGTAAAATGCTGTTACAAACTGAATGTTTATGTGCTCTGGAAGTTGACTGCTAAAGCCCTATTCTTCAATATGATCATAATCAGAGGTGAAGCATTCAGTGGAGAAAGTGATATTTTAGTAACTATTTTAATAAAACATGGTAGAAAAAATAAGACTGACTCTACCTCACAATATACAAAATATAAAATAGAGGTGTTAAAAATCTTACATATTAAATTAACAAAAT